>JAHXMU010000326.1:1342340-1355817 GCA_019455685.1 Philornis downsi
AACAATTCTCTTTTTTTAACCAACACAAAAACTAGAACATTAAACATAACCTATATTTTTTAAATGTATGCAAATTCTAAGAATTTTTGTAACGGAGCTTGTTTCTGCAATATATTAGCTGAAAATTAATACAGTTATTTATGAGCAATTCTCCCATTTTACTTATTTTCTGATCAAATATTATTGTTGGGCATTAGTGCCCTTATTATTTTTCTCATCACTGTACATTGTAAAATTCGAAAAAGTCTACAAGAACAGGAGAGAGCTTTATAATAGTCAATATTTCAATACAGCGATTGTTGTAAGAATAGAAATTCATTGGTAGAATGAACACATCCCATGTATAAAACATGGAAATTTTGACACCTTTAACTGGCCTGGACTTCTTATTTACTGCCAAGTTGACAAAATTTGTTTTGATTAAACTTTACCATTAGCTGGTCAAGCAGAGAGAAAAAAAGAAATGCTGTTGCCCTGTGTTATCATTGTTTGTATGTTCTTGATATATAAACATAAATAGACAATATGCGTGTCTACTGTGCAATTGTATTCGCCAGCAGGATATTTTCTCATTTTATTCAAATTAAATGCATTATTTACTTTGTGCATATATTTATATCTTGAGAGCAAAGAAATGTGTAGCAATTTTGACTTATTCGTGTAGAAAAGGTTGCTGTTGTTTGTTATTCTTGGTAATGGCACAAAATAGCACTTTTTGCGCTCGCAATTTCGAGCAACATAAATATGAAAAGAAGCGAATTGCAAAAATTTGCATCATAGTTAGTGAGTGATATTTGCTTGATGCAGATAATAGATAATACTAAGGAAAAATGGTTTGCTGGAGCAAAAAGTCGCTTTAAATTGTACAGATATTTTGTGATTTCCCAAGTTAAACATATAACTTTTCTAAGAAAATCCGTATTTGCTATGGAAATTGCATGTAATATGGGAAGTGTGACAAAATTTTAGTTTTACTTAGTTTTTTTTTTTTTTTTTTACAAATAATCAATTAAAGTCTTTAAATTCTAAAATAGCCAAGAAGTGGAACAATGATGGTGCCTTCGACTACCACATACATTTTGATTTTCGAATATTTTACGAGGTAAAATAGAGAACAATATGGACAGTAACAGGTACTATCACCTAACACAAATCATAGAAATTAAAGCTGATTAATTACAAATGGAAAGTAAACTAGTCTTATTATAATGTTATGACAGCACATACCACATGTATGCCCTAAGTAAAAGAGCGGAAACTAAATGAATCAAGTGAACGCCTTGGGCGTACGCCTTTTGAATTAAGCATATTCGAAATTGGAGATCGTAAAAATATAAAATTGTTAACACTTTTTAAAAGAACAAAGAAACATAAATATGAGGCCATCTGTGCATCGTGTTACACAGATGGAGAACAAAAAAAAAAAAAACATTAAAGTAAACCGAGGTATTGTTAGGAACAAATCATATTCAATAAATCAGGTCTTAACTCACAACCAAGCAAGACACAAGCGTTTGATTTGGGACTCGGGAACTCTTAGCTTACATCCAACCAGAACTGAAGTATCTCAACTGGACTCAGGTGATCTTGAAGAATTGGGCTTACACCACGGAAAGGTATAAGGGAAGTGATTAAATCTCAACAAGAACTACAAGAGTTGTGAAGGAACAAGAGGCTAGACCGCTTTCCCTCGTAGTTTGTTCTTTTTTTAAACAACCCGTATGTTTTAATTATAAGAGTCCTTTGAAATAAGTCTCTTCAGAAAGTTGTGATTTATATCCCTTAAATCGAAAAGAGGGAAAATGTTACCTGTCCACTTTCTTTTCACTTTATAATGAATCAGGCTCTCCGGACGACATTGATGGCCTTACTTGGCATAGTTTTAATTGTCCATTTTAAACCAAATATGCATTGTTTTGTTTAAAAACTTGCTGCCATTTTGAAGTTAATTTCATTACGCTACCACGTAATTTCATTAAGGTGGCGCTTTTGGCCACCACAAACATTTTGATTTTCGAATATTTTACGAGGTAAAATGGAGAACAATAAGGGCAATAAGAGGTAGTATCGCCTAACACAAATCATAGAAATTAAAGTAGCATAAAAAAAATAAAAAAAAAAAACATAATTAAAAATGAGTTCTTGAGGAGTTCTTCGGAATAAGTCTCTTTAGAAACTTACACTTTTAAGTATTAAGTATTTAGTCAAAAAGAGGGCGAAAATGTTATCAAGACGATAGCCGTTTTCTTTTCACTTTACTTTCTAATGGATCAAACTCTTTGGTCAATGTTCACATAAAATGTGGCAGAAACAAATTATTTTTCCACGACATTGATTGCCTTACTTAGCATAGTTAGAATCATCAATTTCAGATGAAATATGTACCATTTTGTTCAAAAACTTGTTGCCATTTTGAAGTTAATTTCATTACGCCTCCTTCATAGAAATTCTTGCCCCTATTGGCCAAAAACTGGGACAGTAGATTTTTACAAATTTTGCAAATTTTCACCAGAAACATCATTTGCCATGACCTGGAATAAGTGGTAATCACTTGGTGTCTGGCCCGGACTTTATGGTGAAGGCAATCAAGCTTCCAGGCCTTCTAGCAAACCACTATCAAAGTGTGTGGCCTGACATTATCCTGGTGGAACACAATTCCTCACTTATAAAACTGTCCGCTCCTGGGCGACTGCTTCTTTCAGAAGATCCAGATATGCAGCTAAACCTTTCCGACTGTCAGTGGTGGCTTGGCTACCGATTCGGATTTAATGAGATTCAACTACGTCCGCTTTCGCTTGAAGCTGTCGCAAGTAAACCACTTTTTCTCCTCAGTCACCATTCGCTTTAGAAATGGGTCAATTTTTTAGATGGAAATTCGTTCATTGAAATTTTGTTACCTTTAAGAGGCATTCATATATCGAGCTTCTTTCTGTAACCAGCCTTATTCAAGTGACTCCCAACCTTTTTTATGCAATGTGCACCTCTTTAGAATTCAAAATAGTGTTTACATGTTGATTGGGGTTACGAATTTTCGTTATTCTCTCGATGTTTTCGACAAACATCCTTCTAGATCGTGATGTATTTTTGATATCTAAGTTGATACAGCAGAATCAGCAAAACCAAAACGACAAAGAATTGGGTGTTACAGCGTCAGGACCATATACACTACACACAATTTCCGCCGGCCGGCTTGCGTTGTCGTCTTTATCGAAGAGAAACTATAAAATGCGATTATGATGTGTTTTCTCTATGCTGGTATCCATTTTCGACGCGTGCTTAAACTATACTGAATCAAACAATCACAAAACTGTTTGATTAGTTTTTTGAGTACGAGATCTTATTTTTCTAACACCTTTAAGGGTAACTTGATTACTCTTATACAAAGCCAAATACAGATTATTAAATCCGCCTATTGAAAAAATATTGTATTTTTTCTCTTATTAAATCGGGTTGTTCAGCAGTTCGTTCATCTATTTACAAATTTATATACAAGGAAACAATTATTTTAATCTTTTGTGTAATCTACATGTTTTTTAGTAACTTTTCCCAGCTCTCTGGTAGCTTTTTAATTCCTCTTTTATAAAACTCGAGTGGTTTTTCTGGAAAAAAAATTCGATTTTTCACTATCTCGTCGTTATGGAAATTCAAACCCTTTAAGTGGTTGCTTAGACTTCAAAATATTTGATAGTCGAACGTGCCGAGGTCTGGGGAGTACGATGGATGAAGAAAAACTTCCTATCAAAGCTGTGACAGTTTCTGACTGGCCCGCAATGCAATATGGGGGCGGACGTCTCCTTGCTTGATAAGCCTCGACCGTTTTTCTTCCAATACCGCCTCCAATTTATCTAATTGTGCGAGATAGTAGTCTGCATTAATCGTTTGATTTGTTGAGAGAAGCTAAAAAAAAACTACTCCTTTAACATCCCACCAAATCGACAACATTACCTTTCATGGGCGAAGGCAAACTTTAGAGGTGGATTGAGGCAATTCATTTGGTTTCTCTCATGATCTTTTCCGCGCTACATTATTGTAGACTATCCCTTTTTCATCCCCGGTTTGGAACGTTCTTTGGAACGTTATCCTTAGATTATCGCAGACCTCAACGCTATTCAGGAGGTTGGCCTCGGTGAGAGAGTGAAGGTCCCACACATCGAAGTTGTTCACAACTCCGACCTGTTTTATGACTCCGTAAACGGGTGACACTGATTTCTCTGAAATATTTTAGCTATTTTCCGAAATCTTGCACGGGGATTAAAAACAATTAAACCTCTCGCCTCCTCGAAAACCATTTTGTTTTGGTCGTCCTGATCTGGGAGCGTCCGTTACAGAAAAGTCGCCGGTAGAAAATCTATTAAACCACATCTGGCAAGTTCTTTCATTTGGTCCGTTTTCTTTATAAACAGACTTTATTTTTCGACTGGCTTCAGCAGCCGTTTTTCCTTTTCGGAAATAATACAGCCTAATAAGTCTGAAATGCACTTTTTCACTTATTTTTTCACTTTTTAAAACTTTTTTTTTTAACGCTATAACCACTCACGCCTAGAACGAGAACACAAGTAAACAATAGTAAACAGTTTGGAGAAGGGCTGGAAGGAAGTTATGATAGTGTTTGAAGGAATTCTACGTTATGAGAGGTGACGTATTGTAAACACGGTATTTGAAATCACTATAAATGCTACAAATTCTAGACGGTTACATTTGTGGGAAAACTCAGCTATTACAAAATTTGATATACGATTGCTTGGAAAACAGAGGACGCCAAAGTGACCCAAATGTTGAAATGTAAATCGGTTCAAAGTAAACTTCTAATAAAGGGTGTCCAAATAAGAACGCAAGATTTAAATGACTGATGCAGCAATTGAATTGTTTCTCTGGCTGTATGACATGTGGCGCCGTCTTGCTGAAACCACATGCCATCCACATTCATTTCTTTAATTCTATGCACGAAAAATCTGGTTACGATACCGAACACCATTGACTGTTTGCGCTTGACATGCCTCATTTTCATAAAAAAAGGTCCAATGATTCCTCCAGCCTAAAATCCACACCACACAGTGACACGTTGAGAATGCATTTGCTTCTCGTGAATCACTCGAGGATTTTCCTCACCCCAAATGCGACAATTCTACCTATTGACGAAGCCATCAAGATGGAAATGGGCCTCGTCACTGAAGATGATTTTATCGGCAAAATCAGCATTTTCATGTTGTCTCTCCAATACCCAAATAACGAACTCCCTTCGCTGTCCATGGTCAGCTGGCTTCAGTTCCTGAGTCAATTGAACTTTGTATGCATGAAGATGCAAATCTTTGGTCGAAATTCGCTGCATAGTGGATTTGGAGACACCAATTTGCTAAGCACGGTGTCATATTGAGGTGGATGGAGTTGTAGCGACATCATCACGTACAGCTGCGGCATTTTCGGTCGATCGACCTGGTCGAAGACGCGTTATTGTCTTTACATCACCAACAGATCCAGTTTTGGCAAATTTATTCATTAATCTCTTTACAGTTGATTCTTTTTGGAGTGTTATTGTGACCCCAAATTGATCACAAGTTGCGAACTGTAGCCGCAACCACCACCATTTCACCATTTTGGTAAAACAATTTCACAATGAGAATGCGTTGTTCATTCGTGTAGCGCTCCATTTTGACTAACCTCGTACCTTCTACTAACAAACAATAACAATTGTTCAAATGTCAAACAAGGACACTTTGAATGGCGCCAAATTTAAATCTTGCGTTCTTGTTGGGACACCCTATATATGTTCCTTTAGCGAACACTTCAAGTTGACATCCTTAACATCCCAGTTCTATGTACTCGAGTTCTATAATATTAAATTTTATTGATTGCTTAATGTTTTAAAATTTCATTACTTACTTTGTTGAGTGAAGCCTGGAGACAAAGGACAACATGCGTATGAAAATCTAAATGCCATAAACCGGACAATATATTTTAGTTTCAGTTTTTTCTCCTTCTGGGTCAATGGATTTATTGACTCATGGTTTGTTTATGACCACATCCGGTTCGAATAGCAAATCGGTTTGCTGCCTTTCTTTGCACCACCAAATCATTTAACTTACTGCCCGAGTCAATTCCATGCGATTGATTAAACGACATTCAAACTTGTGTTCGACTGAACACTAAACTATTTACTTGTGGTGTCAGTCAATTCGAACAACATCATCTAACTTACTTCATGCCAAAAGAACCACTTTTGTGAATCATTTATAGGAGATTACATTTACATACATAAATACAACTATATGCGGTGGAACATAAACATATCCATACAAATCCACAATGAGTTCACCTCCCTTAATATACATCTGCAACTAATGGTCTCAATGAAATTTGTACTCATGTACGAGTATTCCACCGCCAGCCACAATCGCCGCCATCTACTCATAACCTGTATTGCTTTCATACTACTGGGTTTAGGTTAGATTGGCCGTTCATCCATTCACTTTTCTATAGATTTCTATAATGGAACACAGTTAAATTGTTAAACATAACCAATTTCTATTGGCTCCTATTGTTTGTTATTACTTGAACAAGGATGAGGGAGTTGAAGTGAAGGTGGCACTCGTTGTCGATGTTAGAAATCAATTAAGCTGCAGTTCGACTGTGGTTGACAACTGACACAATCGGAGCATGTTAAGTTTACCTATGTTACGTATTTGCTTCTGGTGTTTTACATGTTATTGTATGTTGCTCGTTGTTTGGGGTACAATTTTGCAAATAAATCGTAGGAATACAATGGAGATATACGTTAAATTAGAACTTTTGCCGCACAATGTTTGAAAGCTGCGCCTGGGGTGACATGACCGAATTCAATGCTTCTGCGATGATAGTTTTGGTAGCGATTATGTCCATTGTCTATGGAGTGTGTAGTATTTCGCTTCATACAGGATAGAGATCGTTTTATATGCGAGAAAATCGAAGAAATGTTGTTGGTGAATAACTCCCAAACATTGCAAAAAAAAAAAAAAGACATTGTCAATAAAATTATAAAGGGTGGCACATAAGCAATGTTAATAGGGACTATATTGAATGCGTTCTTGTGCATCATTTGGTTTGAACTCGTGAACCAATTGCATCTTATATGGGAAAAGATGTAACATATGTAAAATTCATTGCAAAGACCTCCTAGATATCTCTAAATGCTGAGAACGTTGCCTGGTGGAAGTTCCGGAGTTTCCCCCAATAATTGCTTGCACTTCGAACTGCTTGAGGTCTTCCAGTACGCGGAAGATCACAGACAGCCCCTTGTTGCCCAAAACGTTGAACCAATCGATAAATTATAGGAGCATTTCGAAAATGAAAGAAATTTCGAAATGATCTGAATAATCGAATGCTGGCTTTCAAAGTAAAATTAAACAACTTTGGTTCTTTGTTCTGTGCTGAGCCTTTCCATCATAAATTTCCCATATACTATTTAGTTTTTTTTTTTTTATTTATGTACTATCATCACACATATTTATATACAAAAGTTTGAGATTTTACGTAATGTATTGCAGCAAATATCAACTAAAGTATACAAGAAAGCTACATTTAGATATTTTACGACATTTTAAGGTAAAAAGATAGCAAACAACCTTTTAACATTTAGAGAAATTTTAATATAAAATATTTATAGAACTTCCGAGAAGAAGTTGAAAAACATAATTAATTGTATAAACTTCTTATTTTTGCAAAGAGTGAAGATCTGCAATTATCTTCAAATCCTTGTGTTAATTCTTGGAATACGATGATGAGCATTTTGTGATTGTAGTTATCATGTAAATTATTAGTGGGGCATCTCCGATGTAGATTATGTATTATCTTCAGGTTTTTATTTTGAATAATTTGTAGTTTTTTGAAGTTTGTCTTTGCAGTACTTGGATACCAAATTTGACATTCATACGTCATTATTGGCCTTACGCACATATTGTAAATAAGCGTTTTATTTTTGTAGTTCAACTAGCCGACCTGGCAAACGTTGCTTTGCCTTCAAATTTTATTTTTATTGGAAATGTTTCATGTCAATCGGTCTATTATAATAAGAAACGCCTATATTTGCGGAAGAACTTAAAATATGTTCACTCAACCGAAATACAAAATTAAATACCGTTAGCAGGAGCAGAAATAATTGCTTTTTAATTTGTGGTTTGTATAGGAGGTGCCACTCTCCATAGTCCAATCCCGCCCATAGTTGCAGCAGCACTTAAGATATGTACACCAAACCGATGTACCAAATTTTGTTCAAATACCGTAAACAGGAGCAGAAATATTGGATATTTAATTTATGGTTTGTATGGGAGGTACCACGCCCCATTGTCCAATCCCGCCCATATTTGCAGTAGCACTTAAGATATGTACACCAAACCTACGCACCAAATTTTGTTCAAATACCGTAAGCAGGAGCAGAAATAATTGATTTTTAATTTTTTGTTTGTATGGGAGGTACCACGCCCCTTTGTCCAATTGGACCGAATTGTATTTCGACCTTCGGACATAGTTAAAAACCTTCTCCTGGCCGACACGAATAAGCCCTGAAAGTTTCATGAAGATCGGGTACGCCGTGTGAGAGGAGTTCTCTTACAAACTATTTTTGTATACAGACAGACAGATATTCATTTTTATATATATAGATTTAGATTTTTTATTTAACAATGAAAATAATGCTCTTCCACATCCAATCGCCTTTGCACATATGTAATTAATATGTTTAATAAAGTTCAATTTTTTATCAAAATATATGCCTAAGTACTTTACCGAATCTTGTAGGCTTATGGTAGTATATTATACTGTAAGCGGCCGTGTTGGAATTCTCTTTGGTGATTTGTTGAAAGGAAATATTATTGCTTGTGTTTTATTGTGGTTAATTCTAATTTTCCAGTAGTCAAAGTACTTTTGAGCTGACAGCAATGTTGGTTCCATTCTTTTAATTATTGCATTGGACACTTTTCACACTTTTTTTGGACACTTTAATTATTGCATTGGACACTTTTCCGCCAGTTATAATAGCATAAAATGCTACTGATTGGTTCTTGTTAGCTTTGAAATCGGAGGTGAAAATCGAATAGAGTGTTGGAGGTAATATTGAACCTTGTGGAACTCCAGCTAACTATTTAGTTAATTCTGTAAAGAGATGAAAAAAAGACAAACAAAAAATGTATTCACGAATTAAATCTTAGCGTTACTTTTGCGCCACCCTATGGTTACATGGTTGTTTGAAGTAGCCTTTATACAGGTAAATAAATACTTAATTTTTGCAATTTACAATATTCACAAATTGTTTGATGCAAGCAATTCAATGTAACTCAACTTAATTCAGTATAATTTGATATAATGCAATTTTAATTAGAGGCAATAAAATTTATTGAGTTATTGACCAAATATTGTTTCTTCTTTTCCATGTTTATACGGGCTATTTTCAATCAGAGTTTTCTCCGATGCAGATAAAACAAATTTATTTCATCCTCTCCACGTTTCATTGGTTTTTTCCAACTTCATCAGGAGAAAAACTTTCAATGAAAATTCAATTTGTTTTTACATACATAGTAGTGACAATTACTTATAAAGGGTGATTTTTTAATCGTAGTTTTTTTAAGAATCGAATAAAATACTCAAATTTACATCACATATTAACATTTTTTATTGGAATCGATAAATTGGTCTTTGCCATTTAATTTTTAAAGTTAATCTCATGTAAATGTTGTCCGCGCCTCTGTCTCAAAATGTCCATTCGGAAGGTCCAATTTTTCGTCACTTTTTCGAGCATTGCGGCCTGCATTCCACGTATAACATGTGTTATGTTATCCTGTAAGGCTACAATAATGTTCGGCTTGTTCACAAAGACTAACGACTTGATATAACCCCACAAAAAATAATCAAAGGGGTTAAATCACAAGATCATCCCTCAACATATCCATTGTTTCACGAGCAATGTGCTAATGAAACCACATGTCAACCAAGTTCAACTCAGCCATTTGGGGCAAAAAAAAATTACTTGTGCTTGAGTAATACATCCCCAATCGCTGAGAACGGCGACGAATTAACATTTCGCGATCGTCATTAACACTGGTCGCTACGGCTGCAATATTTTCTCCGGTACGCACTCTATGGTTTGAGGTCCAACACAGTAAATATTGTGCGAAAATTAAAGATAAAAGCACAAATTGTTTATTCAGCAGGTCGATTATGATGACCATAAAATGGTCGTACCAAATGATGCACATTTTTCAGAGAGCACGAATTTTAATAATAAACTTCAATGATTTGTATTCATTGCTCGTTTGTTAGTCTTTCCATGATGAAATGGCAGAGTATACTGTACACTTTTCACTTTGACAGATGACGTTTGGACGCCATAACCAACCAGTGCTGCCAACCTGAAAAACTTAAATCTTAAAAAATTACTCTGTATTACTAAAAACCCTGACACCACGCTTAATTTTTAATTTTTTTAATTTAATTTAATTTTTAAATTTAATTTAATTTAATTTAATTTAATTTAATTTAATAATAAAAATAATGATTATAGAATATAAATAAATCACAGTTTAAAATTTAATAACTAATATCAGAGAACTTAACTCTTCAAAGTATCGCAACGGAAATTAAACGTAATTCAACCTAATTTTCCAAAAATTCATTTTAATTCATAATTCATAGTTCATAATTTAATTTAATTTATAATTTAAATTTAATTTATATTTTAAGTCATGGGAAGGATTAACTATATCTAACAATCTTGTTTTGACTGATAATCCTCAAAGGTACCGTCCTAAATGTGGGAAAAAGTGATCGAAATATCCTCAAAAGGATGCACTGCTGCAACCAATCCAGAGGCGAGCATTGAAATGACATTGTGTTTTGTAATGTCAAGGTCTAGGCGTTATAATGAAATAAAAGTTTCATCGAAATCACAGTTTTATGAGTGTTTTATTCAGCCTTACTTTTGAAACCGAAAAATGGATAACACCCTACATTTACTATGAGAAAATTTAGTAGATCCTGGTTGATTACAAAGAAAGAGTTATGTTTGAATCTTGGTTGAGAAAAGAAAATCAAGTTTTATCTCATTCAATGTACAAAATTATATTGAAAATTATGCCAGTTTTACTAGATTTACCAACTACGGAGTTCAAGGCAATGTAAGGTGCATCACTTGTTTGGGCAAATTGTTATAATGGTAGTAACTAAAAGGCTCTCTCCCACCTCCTGCATGCTTCAGATTGATAAATTATTTATACAATTTCAATATAAATAAACGTTACAAGTGTTACGACTTATCAGTTTTAAATTATCAAAAAAAAAAGAGAGAAATAATTGCTTTGTTTTTTTTTTATATAAAAATATAATCTGTGTTAACGCTTAACCACACATTACTTTATTGGGAATTATTTATACACACTTATAATCCGATAAAAACAAATTGTTTAAAAATGTATGTCATTTATTGGCCATAATATTTTTACAAGTGTCATTCATATACTTTGTATACACAATGCTATGGGGAAAAAATTAATACTCATAAATATTATTCTCTTTGAAAAGTCAGTATTTAATTAAAGTTCATTTCAAATTACAAAGCTGTGTCATAAAAATGTTATGCAAGAGCTTAACAGGTTATTATTATTATTTTTTTCTTTCTAAGAAATCATGACTTTGTTTATACGAGTATATAAATTAATTAATTAATATTAATCATTCATTTAATACCTCGATTAATATATAATTTAAACAATTTATTACAAATATAGTGCCAATTTCATAGGAAAAACTGGTTGCTTAAAACTAATTGCATAATGCGAATTATTGTTGCTGTGATTATTTCCAATAACTCGAATCATGTTTATTTAATAATTAATTATAGTTATACCATAAGATTATAGGTAGTATGCAGTTCAAAAGATTTTATTGTATAATTCGTGTTTACTTTTTTGGAGATTTTTGCAAAAAAAAAAAAGCTTCTTTCTGTATTTATGGTATTCTGAACTCTTCCACTCTCAAAACTATTGACATTTCAAACTGAAATAATTGTAGAAATATCAACTTTGAAGGCAAACAATTGAAGAAGCATATGTTCTGTGCGACATAAATGTCCCTGCAGTAGAATTTTCAAATGAAAATTTTGATGAAGAACAATCAAAAGGCAATCGAATATTTCAGCTAGCAAAAATTTCTGTAGCACCATAAATATGCCTTTATTATGGGAGACGAAATTTTCACACGGGTTCCATGCTCGACTACTCTTGGGAAATACTTAATAAGAGAAGAAGCATTTTTATAGATTCTCATTTTTTTTTTAAAAACATCAATTTGTCATGTTGTTTACAAGCATATCGAAATGGAACCTGAACATTTCGGGTATAACTGCGACAATTGCAGGCATAGGCGCTTGAAGTATTACCCAGTTTACGCTGCTGCAGCAACCAAACGGCTAATCACAGCGCGCTCATTAAAGCATTAATTTGTTATAGTGTTAAAAACCATATCGTTTTATATGACAATTTAGATTTTCGGTTTTTGTATTTTTTGTTTCTTCACAAATGCCCAAATTTACCAAAGACTGAAAAATCATTTTTGTATATTTTCATCCAGCGGTTTCCTTTTCGAAATCCACAATAATAAGCACAGATCAATATTTTTGTAAATATTTTTGATTCATATGTAATTGTTTTAACAATAACCCATTCTGCCAATTTAATTTTCTAGCATATTCCGATGATTTCAGATTACATTTCGGGTATAACTGCTTAAAGTATTACCAAGTTTACGTTGCTGCAGCAACCAAACGGCTAATGACAGCGCGCTCATTTTTTAAAAAACATAAATTTGGTATGATGTTTACAAACATATCGTTTTATGTGAAAGTTAAACATATTTTTAAGCTTTTGTGTTCTTTGTTTTTTTCCAAATCCCCAAATTTTCAAAAGACTAAAAAAGCATTGTTGTATATTTTCATTTTATAATTTTGATCCATCCAGAGATTTCCTTTTAGAAATTCACAATAATAAGCACAAATCAATATTTTTTTAAGCATTTTTGATTAATATGTAAGTCTTTCCCCCGCTATTTTAACAATAACCCATTCTGCCAATCTAATTTTCTAGCATATTCCGATGATTTCAGGTTACATTTCGGGTATAACTGCTTGAAGTATTACAAAGTTCACGCGGCTGCAGCAATTAATCAGCTAATGACAGCGCGCTCATTCTTTAAACAAAGTTATCAAAAAGGAATTCAAACGGAACAGTGTTATTGCTTTGTATTTGGCTAGGGGTAGGCGGGTGTTTCCTAGGATGCTTTGTACCGCTTACCGCTAGAACGCAGGCCTCTCTACCTGATCCTGTAATTAAGCAGGCAAAGGGTATGATGCTTGCGATTAAACAAAGTAGTGTGGCCTTGTGCCGGGCGCCCTAGGGAAAGGTGGATTATGGCTTGGGATTCACCTATAATATGATATCAAACTGATCTTGGAACTCGT
>JAHXMU010000326.1:1357771-1392355 GCA_019455685.1 Philornis downsi
ACAGTATGGGCAGCAATCTCTGGCAGAGGAATAATTGGTCCTTTTTTCTTCGAAAATGCGCGGGGCCAAAACGTCACGGTTAATACGGAACGCTATGTTGAGATGTTGGACGGATTTTTAGCTCCAGAAATTGAAAGTTCAAGAATAGAGAATTCCAGAACTTGGTTCCAACAAGATAGAGCTACCTGTCACACATCAAATGACTCCATGGCGGTGGTGAAGCAGATGTTCCCTGGCAGACTGATTTCGATATCCCATGGCCCCCATGTAGTCCAGACTTGACGCCTCTTGACTTTTTTTTTTGTGGGGATACCTGAAGCACAAAGTCTACAGTAATAATCCAAGGAACATCGTTCAGCTCGAGGAGAATATTCGTGGTGAAATGGCAGCCATTACACCAGTATTACTGAAGAAAGTTTTCAATAATTTTTGTTTGCAGTTATTTTTTAATCTATTTTTTAAATATGCACGTTCTATTGCGCCACCCGTTATATCACCTTATGTGTGCATGGCAACGCAGTTGAGAACTACTGCATTTTTTATGATCGTAAATGCAATAACTGAAATTATGGCGAAAAATTACGTAAGAAAAAAACAGAGCATTCTGCTCTAGCTAAAACCCATTTAGTCATTAACCAGTTTTATGTATGAGAAATTAAGAAAATGATGATGTCGAAAGAACAAAAAACTTAATACTTAAGCAGAATTTTGTAAAGCAACCGGATGTCCATTGGTCATGCAAACTATTATACTTAATGTCATATAAGATAACCTAAGGCCAATCCGTATACTGTGATAACACTGTCTAATATACTCATTGCCACCGGTATCACAATTTTGAAATATTGTTTGAATTCATTGCTTCTATCCGGTTCTACAAAATTATCATATTTTTTGGTTATTGAATGTACTGATTGAAAAGATATCCCAAATTTTGAATTGCCGCGGAAACGTTCAGACCAGAAAAATCAAACGCACACCAGGTGAAATTTTAATTATGGTGACATGAACTGAATAATGTGAGAAATGGACGTTTTATATTTTGAAGTAAGCATTACACACGAGTATTTCTCCATGTTCATATTTATATTCCGTTTTATTTAAATGTAATTCATTTCCAATTCTTTACAATCAATTTTGATAGAACTTCTTAAACGTCATCCATTCAGCGGGGTTTTGTCATCCTTTCCTGCGGCGTCCGTCTAGTTATATGTCAAATACTTTTCCAGCTGTGGTTTCAGTCGCACATGATCCAGCCAATGCAATCACTATATTTGGAAGGTCTTGGCTACATCAATGTCGATATACAGCGAAATTAATACAAAGAATTTGTAACAAGCAGACTCCCAGAATGGATTAATCCGTTTATGCCCTAACCCATAATTTTGCGTTAAATGTCCAAAACTTATTTCTGGTAAAGTTGGACTTTTGTTCATCGAGAGTGGACCTCAAACCGTTTGCTTAAAGCATAATAGTAACCTTTTTCAAATAATAGGCTTCTCCACATTATTAATTTCATTGACCGCGGAGTCTTTATATATGTCATCCAGCTCGCACACTTGAGTTTTTTTTTTTTTTTACAGTATTAAAAGCAGTCTTAAATTTGTCATTAGTTAATACATCAGTATTCAAAAATTCAACATTCTATTCGTAACAATATGATATGAGACATAAAGTTGCAAACATGGAATATATTGCTGCTCAAAGATTTCTAGGATACCCTGACGTTACTACATAATATCCTTTTTTATGGGGTTGCAGCAAACAATAAGTTCACAAAACACAACTAACACTTTTTGGATGAATTAGAGTAATGCAGTCTAACGATATTTAAGCCAATTTTCACTGGGACCCTCCAGGCGTTAATGAATAACGGTGTCGTACGCGCGTCATCGAGTAAGGACATCATTTAAATTCAATTATTAAAAAAAAACAACTATTATTTACATGAAATAAGTATTAGCTATTCTATTTTCCTAATGTAGCATCATTCATCAGCCACCCTTTATAAATGCTCTTTAATGTGAGAAACCTTGTGTTGCTATAACATGGTCTTCACTAAAGCCTTCGTAAAAATTTCCTTTGTGTCCTTTGATCAGGGGCATAAAAAAAACTTAAGAATACTCTTCCATACCCGCCACCATAGAATGCACAACTCTATCCCCCAGAAAATTTTAAATAATACAATTTTCACAGGAAAACAAAACTGGTAGACATAAGAGCAGCTCACATATCTGACCTAAAAGACTAGAAAGAGCGAGGAAACGTTGATATAGTGTTTAAGATAAGGGAAAGTATGCAATTTTTTATTTTCAAGGACTTGAGGCTTACGAGAGCGGCCCCAAAACTAGCCGACCTGACGTATATATGATGCCAGTAGTTTAAAAAGAATTTTTTTTTTTATTGAAAAGTGGTGACCTTATACAAAACATGTTTTAAGCTTCAAGGCGTCACATTGTATGGTATTTTTATTTGATCAACAGTAAATGAGCTCAGAGAACTTGTAAACTTGGAAAAAATTGGTCCCCGTTATGTGATTCAATATTTCCATTTGAAAGATCTCATTCCAGCCAAAATTAAAGCCAAGATGGATTCTAATCTGGAGGAGTCCGCTTCATCATTTCTGACTGTGAATTATTAGGTAGTAGAGTTTAAACGAGGTCGTACGAGCTGCCAAAACGAACAGTGTGGTGATCGTCCAATTAAAGTGTGCACGCCAGACACGGTTAAGAAAATCCACAAAATAGTATTAGATGATTGTCTGAATCGGTTTAAGGATCATGACCTAGCTGAAATAGTTCGTATTTCAAAAATTAATTTGAAGATGAGAAAGCTGTGCGCAAAATGGGTGCCGCGTTTGCTTTCAATGGAGCAAAAACAGCGTCGTGAATTTTGTTTCAATATAGAGTTTGGCGATGTTTCAACGTAGCAAAGCGGAATTTTTGCGTTGATTTACAACCATGGATGAGACATGGGTCCACCACTTCATACCAGAGACAAAGGAATCCACAATATTCTGTTGGATGATCGTCTGAATCGGCTGGAGGTGCGTGAGCCGTCTGAAATGATGGGCATCTCAAGAAGAGCTGTACATCATATATTGACCGAAGATTTGAAAATGAGAAAGCTGTGCGCAAGATGGGTGCCGCGTTTGCTTTCAATAGAGCAAAAAAAAAGAAGGTGTTTCAGTATAGAGTTTGGTGATGTTTCACCGCAATAAAGCCGAATTTTTGTGCCGATTTATAACCATGGATGAGACATGGGTCCACCACTTTACAACTTAGGCAACGAAACAGCCAAAGCAGTGGACTAGAATGGGAGAATTGTATTCAAAGAAAGCGAACACGCTTCCATCTGCGGGCAAGGTCATGGCGTCCGCTTTTTTGAGATGCGCTTGAGAAATATTTTTAATGATAGTCTTCGGCAAGGAACATCCATCAAGGGCAAATATTATGGTAATTTATTGCAGCGTTTAGGTTAAGAAATTGTGTAAAAATGCCGCATTTGGCGAAGAACAAGGTGTTGTTTCATCAAGATGGTACTCCGGTTCACACATCCATTGTGTTGACCGAAATTAATGAATTAAAGTTCGAATTGCTTTGTCGTGCACCTTACCCGCAAGATTTAGCTCCTTTGGATTATTTTCTATTTTCAAATTTGAAAAAATCACTCGGTGGTAAAAGATTTACCAACAATAAAGAGATACAGTCTGAGGTTGACGGCTATTTTAAGAAATTTGATCGTTTTTACTATAAATTGGGCATAGAAGCTATTGACCGTCGCTGGGAAAGTTGTATCGATCTAGAAAGAGATTATGTTGAAATTGGAGATTATATTGAGATATAACAGACAAATTTTCCCAACTTTTTTGTGTCTTCTATGTTAGGTCGCCTAGTTTTGGGACCGCCCTTGTGTTGCTTTAGTCACCAATTTTAAATAAATGCGGAGAGAGTAACGAAAGAACCCGAAAACAGTTCAGAAAGTTAAAATATGAATGTATTATCTTAATTACCGTGGGTTAACCCGTTTCAATTTACATTTCGTTTTGTGTATTGTTCTGTTCGAATGCTTACTTTTATAGTTATGCTCCATACGAATATTTCAGCCATGTTTTCTAAAATAAATTGAGGCAGTTTACGTGCACAGTTTTTCTTGCCCTGATAGTTGTAAGTTATAATTTTTAAGTACACGACCATCACGGCTAAGAAAAGAGCTTTCACTCCACCGTTCTAGCAGTGTAATAAAGCGGTACTCTAACTCTCAGCTAGCGATCGGCCAAACATCAGTACTCATTTTACATCCGATATATAAACTACGTATTTGTGCCTGTAAAGTCCCTGTTTGGCAAACTAATCTTCATTTTGTAAACCCCAGACATAAAAGGTAAAACCTAGCCAATAAATGAAATTCATTGGATTATAAATTCTATAACCCCCCGTGTTTCTTATTCTCTTTCATATGAAATAAAAAAACCGTTCGGTCAATCCCCCGTGTTAGCAGAGTTTGATTGATTGATGTATCAACTCATCTACCAAAATCATCATTAGTAATAGATGTAACACTAATGAATACCACTCGTGGAAAAAAAAACTAACTTTTGATACTTTTCAACAATCAAGTTCACAGCTGGGACGATCTTTTACAACGTCTAAGATTTGTCCAGATAACAGATAAACCGCTGCAGGCCCAATTAGTTATAATTACTAATTATGACACACATTGGAAAGACAACTTTCCTCTTTTTATATTTAGACCTGTTACTTATCATACAGCCCCAGCATAATAATTTTATTTATATACTTTTCATCGTTTACTTATTTATTAATATTGTGCAAGCTGTTGATTAAATAGCGCGAAAGAACATTTTTGTAATATGAAAAAAGAAAAGTTAATTATATGAAACAGATAAATCTCTGAAGATATGTGATATTACAAACGATTTCTTTTTCTGCGATTTAGATATTGATGTTGTCATTGATATTATATACAATATATTTATAATTTCAGAGCTAATACAGAAAAAGTATCAATCAGGTATGTTTCAAAATAGTAGTGAAATTAAAGTAAAATACGATTTGAAAAGTTAACATTTCGTTTTGGATGTTCTGCAAATGAAGTGGTTTGTTGTTTCATTTTCTCATATGAAATGAAGTTCGAAAACAGAAGTTGTAAGCAGCTGATATTGACTTGAAAATAAAATTTAGTTATTAAAACTACTAATTGTGATTTTTTGTGCATAAAATTAAAGGATAAATAAATAATAAGAACAAATAAATAAATAAAGGATAAATAAATAATGAATGTGGTGTTAATGTCCACTGTATACCAAACCAATGAATACGCAAGCAAAATTAAAAAGGCGAATTTTGCGGGATCACTCAAATCCTCTGGATATGGGCTTAAGTACATTCAACATACTTTTAATAAAAACTATTAGGTTTTTACAAAATTATCGCATCAACAAAGGTGCATTTCGTAACATTTTACATTGCATAAGATTGAGACTGCCCAAGTTATCCATTCCGGCAGAACTACAGTTTGCTGCCACATTAAGATTTTTAGCAGAAGCAGGATTTCAACGAGGAGTCGGAAAAGACACTAATGTGGCCTTAGCACAGAGCACCACCTGCAAAATTTTAAATCCAGTGCTTATTGTTTTAGAAAAATATATTTGTCCTAGGGGGATTAAATTCAAATCGACAGTTGATGAACAAAATTTGTCTAAGCGCCACTTCATGCAAAAATGTGGTATTCCCGGTGTAGTAGGATGCATTGATGGAACTCACGTGGAAATTACTAAGCCGCAAAAAGATTTCACAATTCTTCCAATTTTACATGGTCCCCTTTTTCCAGGTCTGAATTGTTTTGCATAAAACGTTGCATTATTGCATCCTGCGTTATATTCTTGTGTTTTCCCCTTCAAACAAGGAACATTTTTATTCAACCAAAGGAATCTGACCACTTTTATTTATTATACTTTCATGTTTACTTGCAAAAAGTTTTGTTTCACAATAAAATTTCAAAGTATTTTTAAATCACTTCTTTTGGCCTAAAAGTAGTTTCTAGAACAATGAAATTCACTACGATTTGATGTTCGAAAACAAAACAGAAATGAAAAGTAAAAAAGTAAAATTCAGAACACCTAAGTGTCAAATTGAAGTGATTTCAAACTACTTTTACTTCAAAGTAGAATCTGGAACATACCTGAATACATTTTATGTAAAAGAAAGCTTTCTTTACATTCCTTTTTCTAGATTCTCGTATCCTGTCTGATAGTGTGGAATGTATAGAGAATTCCAAATAGAAACATTCAAAGTACTAATAATAGCAATGAAAACTTCTATCTAATGCTTCCAGAGAAGAATCATTTCTTTAAGAGGCAAAATTTAACAATGGTAGCAGACATTTTATTAGATATTTCGAACCATTTGTGATTTGGAATCAAAGTCGGAAGACAAACTTCTATTAAAGTTGCATTTTATTTGATTTGGCAAAAGTGTGTCAGGTTAGCACCCAGGATTCCTTCTTACTATAGAAAATGGTAGATCTGAAAGGCGAAGGCTAATATCTCTCGTAACTAGAAACGAAAACGTAAATCCATCACTGGTCTGCAAACTGCTGAAACGAAGCATGTTTTTTAACTTATCTGGGTCCGCTGAATTCGAATCTGCCGAAATTGGGCTATCACGTCTTGTTCATTTTTTATCTCATACTGGCAATATTGTAAAACAATCAATACTGACACTGCAATTTCACAATTATTAATTTGACAAAAGCCCACATTCATTCTAAATCTTCATAAAAGTAGCATTTAAGCATTTTCCTGACATGCGTGTTACCGATTCAAGTCATTGGTTTGTTGACTTGTATGCAAGGACGTTTCACAAAATATTGTTGTTTCCTTTGACTATGGTTACAGGTTACAACAGAGTGGCCAAAAAGAACTGAGTATTCACCAGAAAAAGAAAACATTTAGAGTTAATCATCAATTGATCAAAATGACGATCTTCTTCCGCTGTTGCACATAAAATTGAGCCTTTTTAAGAACTTTCTCTAGGCCCTGAACAAGGATAGTGCAGCATTTAAATATTTGTTAGAGGTTTTTCCTAAAATTTCGGGTCTATGAAATAACTCCCACGAAATAAGTCCCACTTTTAAAAACGAAATAAGTCCCAACAAAAATTGCTATTTTGAAAGTGGCAGTTATTTCGTTTTTAAAAGTAGGACTTATTTCGTCAATTGGTGGGACTTATTTCGTTACGCGTTTTTATTTCAAGTGGGACTTATTTCGTTTTGAGTGGGAATAAATTCGTTTTATAATGTGGGAGTTATTTCATACCCCTAAATTTATATTTTGGTGGATTCAAATCATTTATAAAATATTTTGAGAATCAATGGAAGCAAAAGCTACAATATTCCCTTTTACATAATATTTACAGAAAGGTGTTATGATTTCATTATTACAGATCGGTCCACATAACTTTTCAGTTTTCGATTCTGAAATCCGCACTACGTCTGCAATAGAAGCCTACAATAGCGTCATAGGAAAAAGCATTCCAATGAAGGCTACTTTTTTCAAATTTGTAGCATTTTTACAGATGCAAGAATTTGAAAAAGTAAGACAATTTGAACTGTTGATGAATACCAATGGTAGTGTGGAAAAAAAGAGTATTAAAAAGTCTTGTGTTTTGAAAGCAGATATGATTTCGAAATTCAAGAATGATCTCTTACAAGGTACTATAACTCCTTCTAAATTCCTTGACCAACTGGTGTTATCAAAAAATAGTTTAATTGTACAAATGGAGCCTGATGAAGATCTTTTTGAAGAATTATCATATTTGGAAGAGGACATTGAAGACGAGTCGTTAAACCATATTGAAACCAACCAGGATACAATTAATAATAATATGTGTATGGTTTGTTTCATAAAGCAGCCAAATATCTTATTTTTTCCTTGTAAGCACTTGAAAATTTGCAGTGAATGCTGTCTTACAATGCAAACTCACAAAATTGATCAAACCAGTAAACTAGTATGTCCATTCTGTCGTGCAGAAGTTCATAAAACCCTTCACCTATTTATCTGATAAATAAATGATTTTTTTATGGAGGCGTGCGATAGAGCCATGAAATATAAGGCCATTATGGCTTTATTTCTCATTTTTTTCTTATGCAAAAAGTTATATATTGGACATTTCGTAAAAGGGACAACCATAATTTTTTGTCCTTATCTCTCATGGCTCTCCTTTTTTGCTTATTAATTACTTTATACTTACTATAATAAAAAAACTTTAAAGAAATGTGTACAAATAGGTACCGAACTTAACTACTGGAAAAACAATATTAAAAAAAATTGTTGACGTAATTACGTATGTATGTGTTTTATTATATTTTTGTAGGAAATTGGAATTCGTGTTCCATGTTTTCTAATATCACCATTACAAAATACAACTAATCCCAATGCCACGTTAAAACTATGATACCGTCTACCATGCACTGGATCTTCAAACCATTTATAAAGGTCGATAATTTTAATCTGATGGTCCTTCCGAAACGCTTTCCATCTTAATAATAAGAACAATTGATCTGTACTTAATCCATTTACGAATCCAAACGTTGTTACTAGTAGACGTTCTCTATACGTTCCTTGACCGAAAAATTAATTAATAATAAATTCTGGAACTCTATCAAAATTCGTAATATCCATTCCATTAAGAAGCCTTCTGCAAGCTTGCATACGATTTTTCTTTATTATTCCTCTGCTTTGATTATTCATATAATTCGACGTGTGTTTCTTTCGAAGAGCCAAATACTTCTTATTTGAAATCGCATTAAACAGTGAAAAAGTGGGACTTATTTCGTTTGTGAAAGTGGGACTTAATTCATTTTAGAAATATATTATTCAATGGGGAGTTATTTCATTTTGAGTGGGAGTTATTTCATTTCAAGTAAATTTTTAAATCATTTCGTGAGAGTTATTTCATTTTTTAAGCAATTTTTGGTGGGACTTATTTCGTTTTTAAAATTGGGACTTATTTCGTGGGAGTTATTTCATAGACCCAAAATTTCATATGCTAAAATCAAAAAAGGCATATTTGTTGGCCCTCAGATCAGGAAGCTGCTGAATGATGAAAAATTTTTACAATATTTACTAGAGAAAGAATATGCAGCCTGGAAATCTTTCAACAGCATCGTGAACAGTTTTCTTGGAAACAATAAGAGTGAAAACTACAGACAAATTGTTGCTGAATTGAAATTTAATTAAAAAATTATCAAGAATTAAGTGCGCGAATGTCACTCCAAATGCACTTTCTTCACTCTCATTTAGACTTTTTCCACAAAACCTAGGTGCGGTGGGCGACGAACAAGGGTACCGTCTTCACCAAGATTTATTGAAAATTGAAAGAAATTATTAAGGATTTTGGGACAAAAGCGTGCTGGGAGACTACTGCTGGACTCAAATACGTGAAACTGAACCAACAAAATACAAACGATGTTCAGATAACGCCATTCACTTTTGAAAATTCATTGATTTCTAAATAAACTAATAATTTTTTGTGTAAAAGGCGAATAAAAACATTTTTTTTCGTATCTCTCAAATCTGACGTGATATTGAAAAACCAATTACAAATTCGAATTCAGCCCATCAAATTACCTTCGGAGAAATATTTGATTGCATATCTTTGGTGCTACAGAAATTTTTGACAGATATTCGGTTGCTTCAGTCCAAAACCTTGTTGGCTAATGTATTAAGCAATAATCGGTAAAAAGGGACAGAAAAGGGCTACTCGTATCGGGTCAATAGTCAATTATTATTAAAATTACCCATGAAAATGACTGTCACATTACGATTAATTACGGATTGCTATAGTGAGTATGTAATGAATATGGATAGCCATAATATAAGTTTAGAAAGCATTTTGGCTTCACAAAATAGTTCATAGTTAGGAATAGTATACTGTCTGAATAGGACACATGCATTATCCAATGCCTGTCTGTCATTTGCAAAGAGTTCTCTCTATATAAACGCCCCTTGTAAAGGAATCAAAGAAAAAAAATTGAGCAAATAACGAATTATTACACAAAAAAAAATTATCAAAAAAGAAATTGTAAAAATCAATTAAACAAATTGTGGTTTTTGGTTAATTAATTTATATTTTATATAAATGAAATGATAACAAACAGCATTAAAATGTAAATACGCACACGCACCACAGCACAGAATATTAAAACGCAACAGAAAATTATGAATTCATAATAAAAAGCATAACCGTGTAATTGTTCATCAATTATTTCTTCAATTAAAAGCGATGAATACTCTTATTATCCATTCTGCTATCACTTCATAACAATGCATTGATCGGCAAGAGGTCTACACTCCCACAACCGGCAGAACGATTAAAATATAATCCTTTTTACATAAATGATGCGCTTCAAATGGTGCTTGTCATTACGCACAGACACACAGACAAATGCTCGTGTAAGTAAATTGGAAAACATCCTTGCACAAGCGAAGTATTTGCATTCATTGCAGCATTTCAACACTTGTGTAAAATGGCATAGACAGTGTAATGTTAGCGGATGCAACACCCTGCGCTTCCGGTCATTATACGATTTTGAAATATTGTTCAGCATTATAAATGCTGGTATGTTGCAGTCATTGAAACATTATAGAATTTTATTCGAATGATTGGTATACATTGGAGAGGAAGTATTTGGTCTAAAAAGACCTATCGAGCTATGAGAATCAAATGAAACGAATGTAAGTAAATGAATTTTGTTGAAATTAAAAGTATATTGTAAATTGAAAGAAAAAAAATTCTTCTAAAGAAATGTGGTGTTCAGTTCACCATCATTAAGATAAATGGAATTGTTTCGATCAGAAAGTTCCATCTATACACATGAAATTGTTGCCAGTTGACTGGCTGACTGGCTCACAAATCATCTTCTCGCCCTAACAGCCAATGCATTTCTGTGAATTTCGGATAGCAAACTTCAAATAAAATGGGGAAGCAAAGTAAAAAGAAATTTTTAGGATTTCGAATTTGTAGATGGTAAAACAGACCCAAAAAAAGGAGGCAAATATCCAACGAACAGATCAACTGACTGTAGCTAGACTTGTGAAATTAGGTGAAAAGATATAGTACCTGTGGGCACAGACAAAGGATCATAAAAGTTTATAAAAATCCGTCATTTAAGGTGTACAGCAAGGAAGAAAGGTAACAGGAATAGTGTCAATGTCTAGAATTAACAGCTGAAACTGCAAACAGCAAGATTATGATATTGTATGATATACTCCTTCCGCAGAGTAGGTGTCTAATATCGTACAAATAAGTTTTTCAAAAGGCACACTTGTCAGAGTCATAACAAAAAAAGAAAAGAGGGCAATAACATTCTTCTTATGTGGCTGCAATATACATCCGACTGCAATAAACGCCGTCCGTAGAAAATAATTGCAAGCGCTTTGATCTTCTCCTCCAATTCGCCACACCAAGCTTTTGTAGTATTCCAAAAGGCTGGCTCTTCCAACGGAGTTTCGGTCGACTTCTTCTGCGCCGTCCATCGAGTTCGTTGTCGAAAACTTTCCATGCATTCTGGAGCTTTTGGGCCCATCCGCACAACATAACCCAGGCAACGCAATCGCTGTACATTAATGCGTTTGACCACGTCGATGTCAGCATATATATAGCTCATACAGCTCGCTGTTCATGTAACGCTGACATTCTGCGTTAACGATGAGGGGTCTATATATCTTCCGGAGTATTTTCCTCTCGAAAACGGCCAGCTGATTCATCCGTTTGCGTCATAACCCAGGATTCTGCGCCATATAACAAAACAGGTAGAAACAACGTCTGGTACAATCGAATTTTTGTTTGTCGAGAGAGGGCTTTACCATTGAATCGCTTGCTTAGCCCATGGTAACATCTGTTGCCAAGCAATACTCTCCTCTTTGTATCCATGTTGACGTCATTCGTTTTGTTTACAGCGGAACTGAGGTAGATAAATTCTAAACTATCATCACCTAAAACAAATGACAAAAGCTAAAATCATGAAGTCTTTATAAATTTGTACATTTAGGGGGTAATATTCTTCCCTGTAAGTAAGCAAAAATAGTATCATAGCTTACAATAAAGTCCTCAAACTAAAGTCAGCAAATTGGCTGCTATTTGCAGGTACATTTACCATTTATTTCCTAAGCGGACGAAAAAAAAGTAAAGTTTTCGGGGTAAAAGAAGCAAAAAGTAAGACAAAAATGGGAAATAAATTATGAAAAATTTACAACAAAATAAATTATAATATAAGTAATAAAATACGTTCGTTGCAGTACAAATCTATTACGAGTTTGTCGTAATACAAGTAATAAATATATAGCAGTTTTAAGACCACAAAAGTGGGGGTCTACGCTTATGTACTTGATTATGCTAATGATGAACAGATATTTTTGAAAATTTATGGCTTGAAACTGAAAAGTGAAGGGCCAAAAATGTAACATCGCACAGAGCAAATGGCTGAAGCTATAACCATGGAATTAGGGGTAAACATTGTCCCATCACAGGCACTGCTTATAGGAATGGTATCATTTTTATGGGTAGAACGGGGAGAAAATCGAACGAATCGCCAAATGGCTGCAACTGAAATTGGCAAAATTGTAACGTAAGCGAGCGATGAAAAATGATTTCTAAAAATTCATATTTTATGAAATAGAATAGGGAACTGATGGGAGCATTGCGTTGAGTTAACACCTGCAACTGAAACCACAAAAATAGGGAGGAACCGTAAAGGCCCAAGAACGTTTTTTAGGTGGCATTGCATCGAGTAAACAACTGTAACTAAAACCACAAAAATAGGGAGAAACCATAGAGGTCCAAGAACGTTTTTTTAGGAAAAATGCCAAGAATGTTTTTTTAGAAAGCATTGCGTTGAGTAAATAACTGCAATTAAAACAACAAAATTAAGGAGGGGTAAAATAAAGGCCCAAGAGACCTTTTTTTCAGGAAAAAAAAAAAAAAAAAAAAAAAAAATTGCGGCAAATTTATTGCCAGCAACAAAGAACTTTATTTAAAATCACCAAAATTGGCTCGGTTTAAAAGAAATTCTTTATAGGTCGTACTTTTAATAGGTAAATAGGGAAGAGGGGGATACAAATGGTACAATTGTCCAGATCAAATAGCTCAATCTAAAGTCATGTACTTAGGAGAGTGTCATGTTGCTTAGGAGACATTAGAGTTTCAGGAACTTCAAAGTTTTAGAGATTAAACAGGAGAGAGAAGGATAGAAATGACACCCTCGCCTAGAATAAACAACATAAAGATTTGTGGAAGGAAATTCGTACGTTTTTCTCTATTCATTCATTTTCTTCATTGAATCTTTCTTTTGAAATTTACAATAAGTATTATTGTAAATTATTATTGTATTATTATTTTTGGTGAGCCAAACTTTGTATTACCGGACCAAGTCTAGCGTGTCCTTTCTTCTTAACCGGATATGACCGGGAAAATGTTGAAGGTTTTGAGTGGGAGGACAACTTCGATATGCTCGTATATGACCTGCTTAATTTTCTTATTTCCTCGGAAATATAAGGAATGTTTAAATCCTTGTGTATGTTATCATTCCTAATATACCAGGGGCACCACAAATTTGGCGCAGTATTCTTGACTGTCTTCTCTGTAGCTTATTTATGTTAGAAGCCGATGCCGTTCCCCACAACTGGATGTCGTATGTCCATATTGGCTTCATCTAGATTTTATTTTCCAAACTGAGAGTAGACTGGGAGCCAATAAGCCAGTGGAGTTGAGCCATTTTCTATTTCAATTGTGTGATTTTTGAGTCAATGTGATTTTTCCAGTTGAGACGTCGATCAAGATGAATACCCAAATATTTGACATGCTTATGAACGGGTATGGTACAACCGTGAATAGTGAGGGCAGGGCAATTGTTCTGTCTAGGAGAGAATGTAACCTGTACACTCTTTTTAGAAGCCTGCATTTACTTTTATCTTCCAATTTTCGATTCAAGATTCTAATGTATGTACATGAGACTGCAGTTGTCTAGAAACCATTAATGGCCAAGTGCTAATGCTCATGAATGCAGTCTCGTCAGCGAAAGTTGAAGTTTGAATTAGGGAATGAACAGGCATTTGTTCGTTTAGGGGATAAAACAGAGGAAAAGAGATACAAAATTGGTAATATAGGCAAAGTTAGGGGGTTAATTAACCTACCCCCTTTATTAAGTAAACTCAAAACAGAAAGGGAACAAGAAAGTTACCATGGCCCAAAACAAATGGCTGAAGCTGGAAACAACAAAATCAATGTTAACATATATATGTATCTTCCATCATAGACGCAGGTGCTTTCTGAAATTTTTTTTTTTATTTTTTTTTTTTTCTTCATACAATTATCATTAACAGTGTTTAAAATATCTCTGCACCTTATAGGTTTTATAGAGACCAATTGGCAAAATTAATAATATTCAAGTTAACATTTAAAAATCTGAAGAAGCAAAAATAATAGTAATAGTAATAAAAAAAATATATGTACGTGTAATTTTGAATAAATTAGAAATAACGTAATATTTTAGAGAACAAAATAAATTATAGAAGGGTTTCAATTCTTTCAAGTAAATATAACTTAGTTATCAATTTAAATTCTAATATCCTGGTAATTTGCCTAAAATCATGTGGTAATTCACTAAAAACAGGATGGCGCAATAGAACGTGCATATTGCATCATCTTGTTTTGCGGCGTAGAAAAGGCGCGGGCGGGGGTGGCGCCTACATCGTTGGGTTGGCGGGCTCATGGAGTTTTATTCGCTATGAATCACTTCGACGGGAAGCGTCGCGCATTTTGTGTGCGCACATTTTACGAGAACTCTCGTTCATATATTGCTACTAGGCGACTATATTGTGCTGAATATGGACTACGGCGAATTAGTGAAGCTCCGAGTGCCAATTTAATTAAAATATGGGTAAAGCGTTTTGAAGGGACCTGTTCAACATTTAAACCACAAGCAAATGGTCGGCCAAGAACATCTAGGACCGAAGACAATGTTGAGAGAGTTATGGAGTCAGTACGAAGAAATCCACAAATGTCGACTCGCAAGAGATCGTCTGTCTTACAATTATCGCGACGAAGTTTGCAACGAATTTTAACATTGGATCTTACACTGCATCCATATAAGCTGCAATTAACACAAGAATTGAAAGAGTCTAGCTTCATAGTAAGGCTCGCATTTGCTAATGAAATACTTAATCGATTTTCCAATTTTGACAATATCCTTTTCTCTGACGAGGCTCATTTCCTTATGAATGGGTTCGTAAACCGTCAAAATTGTCGTTACTGGAACAGTGAAAATCCCAAAATCAAACACCAGAAACCATTGCATAGTCCTAAAGTGACAGTATGGGCAGCAATCTCTGGCAGAGGAATAATTAGTCCTTTTTTCTACGAAAATGCGCGGGGCCAAAACGTCACGCTTAATACGGAACGCTATGTTGAGATGTTGGACGGATTTTTGGCTCCAGAAATTGAAAGTTCAAGAATAGTGAATTCCAGAACTTGGTTCCAATAAGATGGAGTTACCTGTCACACATCATATGACTCCATGGCAGTGGTGAAGCAGATGTTCCCTGGCAGACTGATTTCGAAAAGAGGTGATATCCCATGGCCCCCACGTAGTCCAGACTTGACGCCTCTTGATATTTTTTTGTGGGGATACCTCAAACAAAAAGTCTACAGTAATAATCCAAGAAACATCGTTCAGCTCATGGAGAATATCCGTGGTGAAATGGCAGCCATTACACCAGTATTACTGAAGAAAGTTTTCAATAATTTTCGTTTGCGGTTAGAGGAGTGCCGTCGTAGAGAGGGTCACCATTTAGATGATGTTATTTTTAAAAAATAAACTCCATTTATTACTCTACAATGCCTTAGATTTATTTTAACCTTACCTTTTGTATTTATTTTTTAATCTATTTTTTAAATATGCACGTTCTATTGCGCCACTCTGTACATGAGGCCCAGCGTAGCCTACTTTTTGCTTTGTCAGCTCAAGTCTACATCTTGAAGGTACTAAGTTTAGACACTTGGGATTGGGCAAAATGTTGATGAAATGTTATAAATGCATTACCAAATTGACCCTCAGAATTGAACACAAACAAAGGTTTTGCTTATATATTCCTTTTACGGGAAGAACACTTTTAGCATTATTCTTAAACGAATTAACGGTAGGAAACTCTATTGGCAAGTTGTAAACAATTTTTAATGCTTTATTTTGTGCACTTTGCAAAGATTTCAGACAAATACAATTTTTGGCAGCATATACTATTGGTATAAACACCAGATGACAATGGATTAAAGCATAATATATTCGAAGTTTGGTTTCTGTTGACAATTTATATTTAAAGTTCCTTAGAATTCCAGTCGCTGACGAAATTTTTGCTTTCAGCATTTCAATGTGCATGTCCCAGGAAAGGTTGTAAGGAAAATGAATGCCAAGATATTTAACAAATTTCGATTCAGTTACAGTTTCGGCATTTATACAAACTGACATGTCTGGTTCTCTTTTTATTAAATATGGTCGAAATCGTACAAGCGTTGTCTTACTACCATTTATGTATAATTTGTTAAGTCGAACATATTCAAATAAAATCGAGGCATCATATTCAATGTGCATTTTCAACACTACCGGATGTTTATAATTGTATAAAAGGCATATGTCATCAGCAAATATGAACATCTTTCCATGAAAATTTATATTTTTCAAATCATTAATATATATTTAAAAAAGCAACGGACCAAGTACACTTCCCTGTGGGACGCCACACTTTACTGGTTTAAAATTGCTTGTACTTTGTCCAATTCGCACATAATGTCTTCTAGTTTTTAAGAAATCTTACAGAAGTTATATTGTTGACTCTTGTATGCCAATGAATCTAAATTTTTTGATTAAGATTGTGTACTGGTTTTGATAAGAGATTAATCCAGGTTTAATCTCTCGCGGTGTTGTTGTGATACAACTTAGTAGAGAGATAGTGGACTGTATATGGGATTGTTTTGGAGTTGATTAATTGAGGGCCAATTCTTCCATGCCGGGCAGTAATTTCTGGGCTAAAGAATTGGCAGGCTTAGAATAATTGCATAATTTCTCAGAGTTAAGAAATTATACAAGTATAGTTAAGATTTAATATATATAAAATATATAAAAGAGGGAGAAATAAAAAAAACGCAAATGAATTAGAGTTAATTCTATATGTTTATTTTCTGAGATTGAGATGCTCACCGTGCGAGTTGTGCTGCAAAACTGGCTGATTTTCAATCAGCAACTTCGCTGGTAAGATTGGATTTTCCATTTTCCTTTTTTCATATTTTCTTTAGCTTACAGTTAATTATTCACAATAATCATTGGGATATTTATCGAAAATTACTTGATTGGTTTTAGATAACTTAAACAAGAGCGTTATCTTTTATAATATTTTAATTTCATATTTTAATTTAAATTCAAAATTAATTCATTTACTTAAAAGTAAGTATAAACTTGGAGGTTTATACAGATTGAATGATCAGCTAGGTCAAAGGCTTTCTTTAAGTCGAAAAAAAATCCTGCTACTCCACTAAATCTTAAATTCCTATCATTAAAGCATAAAACATTAAAAATGGGCAAAAACAAGTGATACAGTCGCCTGGAAAAGATGTACTGAAACTGTTATAATTCCTCTGTTATTCTCATGAAATTGAGAATATAAATTCTTCTATCAAAGCAGGCGAGACATTTGCGTATTTTGTAAAGCGGAGAAGAAAACAATCAAACTTAGCAGTCTCGCCACAAAAAAATGTCTGAAACTGAATGTATTCAGTTTAGGAACTGTATTTCTCTCATTTTTAAATGAGTACTTTTTGGAAATATACGGGGAAGGGAAGGAAGAAGATATGGTACCGCCGCCCAAAATAAACGTCTAAAGCCTAAACATTTAGTTACGCAGGGTTAAATGGATAACACTTGTTTCAAAACCGTAGACCTGGCAAGACTCTTAACTGTTAAATACCTGCCATCAGAAGTGTTATTTATGTAGTGACAGGTTTGCCATTTACGAATATGCATCGTTTGACAACGGAGGAACGCGCTAATATAGTAAAAACTTACTACAAAAGTAGTGATTGAAGCATGGGCACTTTTCGTGCATTACGAGGTAATAATGGTCGTCATAGTCGATCTACTGTGCTAGGAATTGACAATATGAAAAGAAATTTGAAGAGACTGGAAGCGTTATAGATGTGATTAGGCCTGAGCGTCAACGCATTGTACGCACTGCCGAAAATATCGCTTCAGTTAGTGAAAGTATGGTGGATAATCCGAATTTCAATTCAGAGCGCTAAAGCCATATGATAATTGACTCTTTTTTTTTTGGTCAGCAATCAAAGATTATGAACTAGAAGATATGTGGTTTCAACAAGATCTTGTCACGAGCCAAACACGATCAATTTTGGCTTTATTGCAAAAGATGATTCCAGAAAGCGTAATTTCACATTTTGGTGACTTCAATTTACCTCCAAGATCATGAGATTTGACGCCGTTGGGCCGTTTTTTGGAAGGGTACGTCAAAGACCCTGTTTATGCGTATAATTCGCAAACGTTGGAGCATTCGAAAATCAACATTCGTCAAGTTATCATTGAAATACTGCGCGGAATGGGCAAGAAAGTAGTCGAAATCTACCTCAAAAGAATCCAGATGCGGTCATTTAAATGAAATTGCAACATTTTGTCCACAATGGCATGGTCCAAGTATTATAATAAAACAAAGGTTTTATCGAAAGCATAGCTTTATGTGTGTTTTATTTAACTTTACTTTTGAAATCGAAAAATTCATAACCCATTATGGGTGCATTTTATAAGTCACGGAACACTCAAATCGGAAAGGATATATGGAAAATCGGATTCTCGTGACAGGCAGTAACAAATAAGCGGGAAGAAATTTAGAATAGACAATACAAGGAAGCACATTTCTCTTAATAACGACATTTGTATTTGTATTTGTACGCATTATAAACACGAAATTTCAGAAATTTGCCTTTTCGGAAAAAATCATAGGCAAGAGGACGACGTCGTCGAGATCAATGTGTTATGGTAAATCTAAAATAACTAGGATTGCCAGAAATTTGTATTACTAGGCTGTCAACAGAGTGAATGCAAGACTTTCCATGTAAAATATTTATATATTTGATATTAATTATAATAATAACAATTAATGACTTTTCAAAAAATTTTTGCTTTGTCGTAACCTTAATAATTTTGACAGTACTTAACTTTACTATTATAAATGTCAACAAAACGCAAATGTTTTATCACAATCTAATTACTTTCTTTTCCTTGATCGTTCGCACAACTCTCCTCATATACATATACAAACCTCTCTGTGTTTGTGTGTTACATATAGACTTCTAAACCATTGATCCGATTATGTCAATATGATGCCAAATTGTTCCCTGTCCGTCTTCAATAGTTTTAGGGTTCTTAAGTTTAAAATATTGTATCTGATTTGTTATCATCACATCACTGCGCAGTTTGCTAATAAAAACGTATATTTTGTAGTTTAACTTTTTTCATTTTTCATTTCCATAAAGAAACCTTTAACCTTAAAGCCAACGTTTTTAAAAAATTAATTTTTATAATAACTAAAAGCGTGGTTTTCCGAGACAGTTTGCCTTTTGAACATTATTCCTAACATCCCTTGATATCCTCACTTTGATGCATCATCCTTAATAACGTAAATATTAGAAAATGTTTACTCACAATAATAACTACATAGTTTTTACAATAACAGAAACTGAAAAACACTTGAAAACTTTCTATTATTAATGCCTTTTCACGCTTTAACCCGCATTCTCTCCCTTATCAGCACTTTGTGCCGAAACAGCGTGCAAATATTTGATGAACACTTTTAAAGTCATAAACTCAGCAATCATAATGAAATGCAATTTGCTTTGGAAAACATGCGAATCGTCTACACGCAGACAATAAAAACTTTCCAGACGCCTTCCGTATCAGAAACTATAAACACCACCTCCTTCTATCGTCCCCATCATCGTCATCATCACTTACAGTCGAAGAAGAAGGCAAAAGGATTGTTAATTTGAAAAATGTAACATTGACAAAAGGCTCAGCCATCGGGGGTAGGGGGATAGTTCCTGAGTATATTTGCTTTGCGGCAAAACTAATAATAATATGGAAATATGAAAAATGACTTTTGAAATGTAAAATGAAAATGGATATTATATTGGTTTTGAAGGGGTTACGGCGGACCATTCATAGAAAACAATTATTGAAAGTAACAATGCTTAGGAAAGTTGTCTAAGATAAGCTTGAAAGAGACCTTAAAGAATTTGCCAAAGGCGAAGTGACTTAGAAGAAAACCAGTAAACTTACATTACATCGCAGGAGGCATGAGTTCATGTAACACTACTGTGGGATACGTTTTTCAAAACTTGCACAGAATTGGTTAAAGATTACAACAATTGAAAATTTATATTAAAAATTACATAAACCCTCATTCCGCCGGTTGAATGTATAAACATATAAAGATTCATCCTAGGATACGATATGTACACTAACTAGTGTGGTTCACAGTTGTATGAAAATATTTTGTTTACCGACTTGTCACGCCTCTTCTTTTTATTGTTGTAGATTAAAAGTACATTTTGAATTTCGAATTTAAGATAAATCGGTCTAAGTGTAAGCTAATGACTTTTCACAGATGCCGAAATATTCTTGTTTCGTCTTATCACATGCTGAATCATGAATTAGAAAATATATATGAAAGATTTAGGTATTGTATTTGATTCAAAATTAACATTCGTACCTCATGTGAATTACATTGTTCCCAAAGCATATTCTTCATAGTATTTCATTCGTAGGAATTCTACACAATTTACTGATCCGTACATTAAAAAGATTTTATATACATCGTTTGTACGATCAAAATTAGAACATGCTTCATTAATTTGAAGTCCAACAACTACAATTTATATTAATCGCATTGAAAGAATTCAAAAAATATTTATGATGTTTGCTTTAAATTGTTTTCAGTTCTCAACTCCAATCCCATCTTATTACAGCAGATGTCTTCTTTTATCTTTAAAATTACTAAGCTCAAGAAGAGATATTTGTTCAATAATGTTTCTTCATGGCATAATTTCTGGATTTGTTGATTGTCCGGATTTATTATCATTAATTCCATTTAATGTTCCTCCACGCTTATTGCGTTATTACTATCCGTTCCATATTGATATTCACTCTGCTTACTATGCTTGCAATGAACCTCTTCGTAGATCTATGAGACTTTATAACTCGATATGTAATTCAATTGATTATACTCTATCTCGAGATAAGTTCAAAAACATTTTATTCAGTTTAAGTATTTAAATCGTATTTATCAATGTACTATTGCTAGTCTGTAAGGAAACTTAAATATCCATAGACTAAATAAATGAAATGAAATGAAAAGGAACAGGGTGCTCATGAAGGTTGAATTTTCGAAAATTCTGAAAAATTGCTGTATTCGCCTCCAAAATAATATTAAAAAAAAAAAAAAACACAATATTAGGCTTGAATTTTTGTTTATTTTAATGTTTAAAAGATATAAAACAAATAATATTTTCATATTATTCAGTGCACTAAATTATTTTTCATTGTTTTGAACCGCTTCTATTAAAAATTGTTTTGCTTATATCAGTTAGTACCATATTTCGAAATTCTTATTTTGAAATTCTTCAGGAGTAAGAGGAGTTTGAGGAGTTTTAGCTTCCTTTGAAATCTGAAATGTATTCCACATATAGGGTGGCGCATAAGTAACGTCAACGACGACTATATTGAATGTGCCCTTGTGCATCCGTTGGTTTTAACTCGTGAACCAATTGGATCTTATATGGGAAAGGATGTAAAATTCTTTGCAAAGACCACCTAGATATCTCTAAATGCTGAGAACGTCGCATGGTAGAAGTTTAGGGGTTTTCCTCAATAATTGCTTGCACTCGAGCAATGGTCACTTCACTTCAAACTCCACGAGGTCTTCCAGCACGCCGCAGATCACAGACAGCCCCTGAACCAATTGGTAAATTGTTGGAGCGCTAGGAGCATTTCGAACATGAAAGAAATTTCGATATGATCTGAATAATCGAATGCTGACATTCAAAGTAAAATTGATTAGAACTTTGGTTCTTTGTTCTGTGCTGAGATTTTCCATCATACATTTCCCAAATATTATTTAGTTAATTCTGTAAAGAGACGAAAAACAGGCAAACAAAAAATGTATTCACTGATCAAATCTTAAAGTTGCTTATGCGCCACCCTATACAATATGGCTACTAGCATCATCAGAAGGGGGAGTTTTCCAAGTTTTATTAAAATTCTTCAGGAATTACTTATTGACGATGATGATGAGTTTTGGCTTCCTTAGAAATATGAAATGTATTTCTAATATAAGTATGTTTTGTAAGTATGCGCACCAAAAAATGGGGATAATGAGGAACTACACAAACAAATTTATAACATGGAAAGGTTTCCGCGATGCTCTTGTTGGACGACCAGCCAGTTTCCTTTACTTTATAAGGATCAGATTATCGAATCTATACTAAATCAATGTGTAACAGGCTAAAAGTTCTCTAATTCTTTACGACGTGCGTTCAAAACCCTGGCATTATCACGTTTTGCTTACCTAAAAGGTAAGCAAGTATACATAAACGTATTACTACAAAGTTTCGCTTAAGGAATTTTATTCCACATATACCTAACATAGCCTTAAGTGCAACAGAAATGGATTTTCAGTAAATATATGTGAGTTTAATTTATTTTATAAGAATGCCAAAGGATATTTATTACCAATAAAGTGGATAGTTCTCCTTCCCAATATTCGAATTTTAAGTACTCGATATCCGATATCAATTTCTAGTATCTCAATAGAATATCCGCAACAGCCCTTTCGGCAATTCATCCAAATTTTCAACGATAATTTGGCCTTTAAGGGAAAGCTTTAATTGCCCATAGATCTCATTACGCTCACGTTCACCTACAATATATCTATCGCTCAATGTCTAATAATCCATTTGCCCAACTATTTACTTTCTTTTCCTCTTTCTTCCTGCCTGAGAATCTATTTCCTCCCTACTGGTTAATGTTTCAACAATTGTAATTTATTTATTTGCGTATAATTTTTTAACGGAAACACTTTCACTTTTATGATTATTTTATTTTGCCAATAATGACAAGATGCCATGGAACCAGACCTTTAAGTGCTCTCTCTGCCTTGACTCCGGGCAATGGTCGTTCTTTTGCCATTTGGCATTTGGTTTTTGTATTTTGTTTTTCTTGTGGGTAGCTGGGTGTTTATTTCCTTAGCAGACGGTATTTATTCCGATATAATTGATGACCATCATCATTTTTCCCTGTTTCCTCCTTTCTTGCCCAAGTGAAAAACTATGTGATTCTTCGCATGTGTATTTTGAATAAGGAATTCCTGGCTATGACTGCTTTGTTGGGGTTAAAGATAGGATGTTTTGATTCCAAGATTTTTTGTGGAGGGGTGGAAAGAATACGCTACAAGCATATTAGAATATTCGCATGAGGACGTTATATGTATGACATTTTTTCATAAAAATAGTTTCAGTTCGAATATTTTTCATAATAGAAATTGTTTACAAAAGCCATTTTTTTAATATTCAAAGCAGTTTCCACTTGGCTTAGCAGGTTTTAATGATTTTTGTTCGGTCAAATTTGAAACATTACCTCTTTGCTTTGCCAATTCTTGTCAAATATTTAACTTGACGGAAATAATTTTATATACGATAAAAATTGTTCATAGAACTTTACTAATCAAAGCGGCATCCATCCAATTACCTCAGCATTTTTAATGCCAATTCTTATCAATTCTTGACTGAAATAATTTGTATATTTTACTTTTTCAGCAATTTTCTAAGAGTGTCTAAGTAATACTCCCGAATATATAGCAAACAAATATTGTTTTAAATTGGTATCTTCATCTAAGTGAATATTGTGGATATTGTAAATGATTCCGGAGAAAAATGCTTTTACACTGGAATAATAGAAACTTCAGGAACTGATTTCTCGCCTGGGGTGTTCTTCCATACAAAATATGCCCTATAAGCCAACGTAGTTTGTTTTAGGTAAGCTTTATGGCTAAAAAAAGTATGCTAACGCAATTCCTTCTAAGGGTTTATGGTCAAAAGTGTGTGCCAATTCATAAACGCAACGCAAGTTTTTACCACTGCCGGAGGAAGTATTCTTTCATTGTGACTACTAATTTCAACCCTTTAAGTAGCTTAGTGCTATCTTCTTATTTCACTGCAGTTTCATTAACAAAAATAACAACTAAATTTGCTTCGTCCTGAAAAAGACGAATTTTGATGAGCACTTGTTGTAGAGCGCCTAAAACGTAATAGAGATATATTCCGTAAATTGCGTGAATTCAGACTCAACTGTTTGCTCTGAGCTGTTTGCTTTCTTCTCTGCATTGTCGCTAAAAGTACGAAACTTTCCTATCAACGAGCACAAATTTCATGGTTTTTATTTTGACAATATATTTTACTGTCAATAGAAGCATTAGCTTTGCATCTCCTTATGTTCTTTTATCTCCTAAACCTACGAAATTCGAAAAATCTCCCCTAATCACGCGCCTATGCTGTAGAGCAGTGCTTACCTTCGGTTAGGTTAGGTCAGTGTGGCAGTCTGAATTGAAAGACTCACGTAGACTGCATGGTCCTTCATGATACATATTAGAGACATAGATGTCCCTAGTTTCCCCCGTTGAACCATCCTGAGTACTTCAAGAAGCTCTTACGTCGGACAATGTCAATATAATGCAGATCTTCTAGGTCCCTAGAGAAATAAAAGCCCAGTCCCCGCCTTTTCGCAGGGGCGAAGCAATTGCCGAAAAGATGTCCTTTTTACTTCTCTTTCCTTTCATCACAGTTACAGCACAAGCCACTATTTGCAACCTTCAGTCTCAGTGCATGTCTTCTAACCAGACAGTGTCCCGTCATGATGGATACAAGTAATGAAACGTCGAGTCTTGACAGTGGCAGCAGTTTTCACTAACGCTTCAGATCTTGGCGAAACTACATCTGTCTGGATTGATTGCTGCCTCGGACAGACGCCCACCACCAATTGCCCCAGCTCGCAGTAGGAGCTTGCAACTGGTTAAAAACATATCCACGGATTCCAACTGGCCCAAGATCTTGCGATTTAACGCCTCTTGATTATTTTTTGTGGGGTTATGTCAAAATGTTAATCTATGTGGACTACTGAAACCTTACAGGATAACATAACACGCGTTATTCATGGACTACAAGCCGAAATGCTCGAAAAATTAGACCTTCCAAATGAACATTTCGAGACAGAACCACGGACAGCATTTACATGAAGTTATCTTTAACAATTAAATCGCAGAGACCAATTTATCGATTCTAATAAAAAATTTTAATATATCATGTAAATTTGAGGGTTTTATTTGATTTTAAAGAAAAACTAAGAATAAGAAATCACCATTTAGAAATATTCTTTATTGAAAACAAAAAGAATCTGACTATAAATATGATATTTAATGAAACAAATGATCAATCATTTCTCCCATTTTATCGCTTATTATTTATGCAGGAAAAAACTAAAGGACTGGTTTACAAACGGCGTCATATATGATATAGCAGAACACTAGAATATGCTGATAATATTTCAGTTGTTCGGGATTCGGGTCACTCCATGTCCAACAGTTTTGCTGGCTGACAGGCCCTTTGAAATATGTGTAAGTACAATCGAGATCGACTTTTAAAGATCAATGAATGGTTATATACAACTCACTATGCAATGTTTTTGCAATCCCGAACAAAAGTTCCCCTAAAAACTGAATACCAGCCAAATGAAAAAAGTTACAAAATTCCATTAGCAATATAAACAAGCTTTCTTTATACATTCGTTTGATGTTCGCGCTGAGTTCACTATTCACCTGCTGAAATTATCATCCACATTAACTAAACACATAATACTGTGATTGGTAGCCATCGTAAAAAAAGCAGTGCTAACTTAGGAAATCATCCTCCTGAAAGTCATTGAAGGAGAAGAAAAAAGCCAGGTTAGTTAGAGAAATCACAAATCTTTCAGCAAGAAAAAAGTTGACTGGCACACTAATCCATTAGCAGGTGTCACTGAAAGATACTCTAGTCAACAGTCTTTCTCAGAAAAAAAAAAAATCTCTTGGAAAGTTTTATTTGTGAATAACATAATCTCTGAGTACTTTTTGAATTTAAAAGCTGCTTAAGTAAGGGATTTTTGAAAATCGAATCAAATAAACTGCACATTAAAGCCTGTACAAAATATAATCGCAACATTGCGATCCTTTACAATATCAATTTCATTATAATCAATTCCTTCCATTTTCATTATAATCATATTCACCATGAATCAACATTTTTCTACGTGAATTCTTTTGAAAAATATTAAATCTTTCTCTCCCTCTAAGGTGACCTTAAGTCGTTCACTACCGCCGCTTAATTTCCGCGTTTGCCGCTTTGCTTTATTTCTTTATAATAGAAAGCTGTGATGGAAGTAAGCCCAAAACGGATATTACATATCCTTCCAATGAACTAAAACACTGAAAATAGATTGGTTTTGTTTGCTGTCGGTGTCAGAGTTGTCGTTGTTGCTATTGTTGTTATTGCTGTTTGCTGTAGCTGTTGCCATTATTATTGCTGTTACCCATTTTCCTATATGGATTTCGTATTTTTGGGGCCTGAAATGAACATAAAAAACAGGAGGCTTCATTTGATTTAATGCTATTGTTTCCGTTGCGCCAGTTAAAGTACCATAAACTTAAGCCTTACATAATTTTTTGTTTCTCATTCAGTTCGATTTTGTTTCCTGTGGCAAAGTGGCGCAACATGGTGGATGGATGGGTGCATGCGGCTGTATGTGTGATACTACTTGTAATAAAGAAAATCGAAGTGATTGTGTATGTGAGCGATTCCATTTGTTTGTCTCGTTATTGGTTATGTGTAATATTTATTTTGTAAAATATGCCAGAGGCGGAAAGAAGGTTTGGAGAAGCCTTCAATCATGCCTGGAAAGAGTGTCTCCCTCCAGGCATGCACGTCTTCTTCCCTATTCGTTTGATACATGTATTATTAAAGGGTGTCATTGGGGGAAGACGTCCTTTCACCTTGCCTTCTCTCAAAAGACCTTCTGGAAGCCCTGCGGAAGATGAAGACTTTTCCGTAAAGGTCTCTTATATGATATGGGAAAGAAGCCTTCCAGAAAATTTGTAATTGGTGTGCGAGGTACTGGAAGAGTCGTGATAAGAACATCCTTTAACAGTCATAAAATGGTGTTTAGTATAAGAATATAACGTGCAAAATTTTACTGGATTTATGATAATATTTGGTATTACAAGATAAGACTAAAACGTTGGTATTTATAATCACTTGTGAGGGAGGAATCACCAGTTTTATTAAGCTATACAAGTTTATACAGTTTAGTTTAGTTTATACAGTTTAGCATATATGATTTGGTTGGATCAGTGATACAATCCAGTGAACGATCCAATCCAAACTAGAATTTATTTCGTTTTAAAAGCCAAATTTCTCCCATATTCAGCACTTATAAATGAATATCGGATTACATACTAGTGATTTTTGGATGTAAAGTGAGACATAATGGAAGGCCTTCCACTCTCACTAATCTTTCGAATTTCCGTCCCTGGTTTATGAAAGAACTGTCTAACACCGAAAGAAAAAAGAAACATAATTTTGTGATGTTTAATCCGACATAAGGAAATTTAACTGGTCATAAAGTGTAATTAGAACATGTGGATTGAAATATTTCACTTTTCGTTTTACGTAATATCTCCTAAACCAGAACTGATCTGACTAAAATTTTGAGCTTTTTAAATTTCTCAAGGCTAATATAATAGAAATGAATCAAGTTTTAGTCACAAAATACAGAGTGACAATGTCTGTCAGTGGGGAACGTTATTTAAAGATGTTGAAGGCAATTTTTTTTTACCCAGAACTGAGCCGAAGATGTATCCGCTTCAACAGCATTTGGTTCCTACAAGATAGAGCAACTGCACATCCAGCCAGACCGGTGGTTATGGCGGAACTCCAACGAATATTCCCAAACAAATTAATGTCCAGAAACTCCACTTTTCGCTGGCCTGCAAGGTCAACTGACCTGACTGCATCACACTTTTTTTTATGGGGTGATGTCAAACAAAAGATGTACAAAACGAAACCAAGGAATTTAACTGAATTTAAGCAGTCAATCAAATGAATAACTGAAGCGATCCAGCAATGAATGATTTTCTAATCAGGTGTCGCATTTGCGTGAATGAGCATGGAAGTCATTTACGGTCCACCAACCTCAAAACCAATTACTCATGTAAAATAAAACTGAATTTTCTATGTAATACAAAATATATAAAATAAATGAAATATTTTGAATTAAGAAAAAATTATTTAAATTACTTATTGTATTGCCATTGATGCGCCACCCTGTATTTATGAGGAACCTCAAAATTTATTATACACATTTCTTTTAATCCCTATCGCAAATTTCTCACAAATATTATATGTTAAAAAAATCCCAGAAATTAAAGTGTAAAATATCTTTGAATTTCAGATAATTTTATTCAGAATATTGGACCAAAATACACTACATTTATATTTTAGTTGCGTAGTATTTCTTAAGCCGAAATTTTAATTAAATTTTGAAATTCTTCAAATTCATCAAATTGAATGTAAGCAAGTGATTTAGTTGCATTTGTTTATTTCATTGTGTTCATATTAAAAAAACGAAGTGTGCTGAATTTTTCTCAGTGCATTCTATTATATGTTATAACTTATCCAGTATTGAATAGGCAAAGACTAATGTTGGCACTTTATATTTACTGAATAACATAAACACATAGACTCTATCTAATATGTCGTGAGGCAGACAAGAAGGATGTGTAACCTAACAGAAGAAGATTTTCAAAACGCATTTTGAATTAGCGTGATAGTATGTTGTGTTTAAACCGTAAATAAAGTTCAACTGAAGCAGGTAAGGTAATAGATATTAAAAGTAGCAAGCAGTGCTGTAAAAAGAATTTACCTTCTGGTACTCCAAGTAGTATTGAGTGCAGGAATGTAAATTCTGCTACTTTCAATATAATATCCGAAGATTGACTTGGCCAGTCAAGAAGGGCAACATTATTATAGTGGAAACAATAATTTACCGGGTTGGAAGTATGCTTCGGATCGTTATACTGCTGGCATCTAACAGGCATACTTCCCACAGCATAGTTCAACATCGTAGTTTTCAAGATATCTTTGTAGTGGAATCTGGTCATAGTGCCGGTAATTCGATGTATCGGACTGATACCATACCACGAGAAACAACCCCAGACCACAATATTGCCGACCTCGTGCTTGACCATCTTCTGTGTTAAGCCAACATGGAATTCCTTACCCTTAATGCGATAAACATTCCGGGCACAGTCGTTTCCAAATACATTAATTTTTGTTTCATCGCTCCACAAAATGTTTCTCCATTTTTTTTCGCCGTCTCCTCCGGACCAATTGGAATGACTTCTTGCCAACGCCAATCTAGCCTTTAAATGTTTTCGTCTAAGCAAAGGAACTCTTCTGGCTATCCGTCCTAGTGAATGTGCTTCTTGTAGTCTTCGACAAACCGTTCGCGATGAAATTACATTTCCAATTTCTACTGAAATCGCTCTTGCAGACACAAACGGGTCCTTATTCGCAAGTAAAGGATGTCCCAACAAGAACGCAAGATTTAAACTTGGCGCCGGTATCGTGAAATGATAACTAGTTTTTTCGTGCCTAGAATTGAAGAAATGAATGTGGAGGACATGTGGTTTCAAAAAGACGGCGCCACCTGTCATACAGCCAGAGAAACAATTCAATTGCTGTATCAGTCATTCCCCGGTCGTGTTATTTCGCGTTTTGGAGACCAGAATTGGCCGCCTTGATCATACGATTTAAAACCATTAGACTTTTGTCTTTGGGGTTTTTTGAAGTCGATGGTTTACGCGAATAAGCCAACGACGACTCAAGTCTTAAAAGAGGAAATTGGACGCAGCATTAATGAAATATCGCAGCATTTATGCAAAACGGCCATTGAAAATTTCATTAAAAGATCGCATGTGTGCCAGCAAAGCCGCGGCGGCCATTTGCCAGTTGCGTACTATTTACTCTACGATATAATAAAGTTTCACGATTTTTTTTTTTTTTTAATATCTGTGTTTTATTTAAAATTTAAATCTTGCGTTCTCGCTGGGACACCCTTTATTACAATGCGGATATCTGTTGTTTTTGAAATTTTTTTTTTTGGGTCTTCCGCGAGTTTCGACTGGCTTTAAAGCACTTTGTATAAAAAATAGCGACCGATTCATAGTTTCTGTTATAGAACGAAGACTTTGGTCACTTTCTCTTAGTCTTGAAACAATTTTTCTCTTCTCCGGAGAACAATGGCTTTTTCAAGCCATTGCTGATTTTTTTCACTATATATTTTGTTATGAATTAAAATAAACAACAGTAAAACTAAACTAGCCTTTCCAAAAAGACTACACTAGACTGAGAGAATAAAGGGTGTCCAAACAAGAAAGCAAGATTTAAACTGACAGCAATTGAATTGTTTCTCTGGCTGTATGACTTGACACATGACCTTCACATTCATTTCTTCAATTCTAGGCACGAAAAAACTGGTTATCATTTCGCGATACCGAACACCGTTGACTGTTTGCTCTTGACATGCCTCATTTTCATAAAAAAAGGTCTAATGATTCCTCTAGCCCAAAATCCACACAAGACAGTGACACGTTGAGGATGCATTTGCTTCTCGTGAATCACTCGAGGATTTTCCTCACCCCAAATGCGACAATTCTGCCTATTGATGAAGCCATCAAGATAGAAATGGCCTTCGTCACTGAAGATGATTTTATCGGCAAAATCAGCATTTTCATGTTGTCCCTCCTATACCCAATTGACGAATTGCCTTCGATGTCCATGGCCAGCTGGCTTCAGTTCCTGAGTCAGTTGAACTTTGTATGCATGAAGATGCAAATCTTTCGTCAAAATTTGCAGCATAGTGGATTTGGAGACACCAATTTGTTGAGCTCGGTGTCGAATTGAGGTGGATGGAGTTTGAGCGACATCATTATGTACAGCTGCGGCATTTTCGGTCAATCGACCAGGTCGAAGGCGCATTGTTGTCTTTACATCACTAACAGACCAAGTTTTCTCTTTACAGTTGACTCTTTTGGAGCAATATTGTGACCCCCAAATAGATGTAGCCGCAAAACTTTAACCATTTTGGTAAAACAATTTCGCAATGAGAATGCGTTGTTCGTTCGTGTAGCGCTCCATTTTTACTAACCACAAATCAAATGTCAAACAATGACACTTCGAATGGCGCCAAATTTAAATCTTGCGTTCTTGTTGGGACACCCTTTATTAAAGAATAGAGCAATGAATTTATTTATTATTTCGACCAAGTACTGAAATTACACCTGAACAAAACTAACTCACAATAAAAACAACGGGGAAGCCCCAGTTTCGTTTTTACTTTTAAAGGCATTGCCATAGTAAAGATATTTAAATAAAACAGAATTGCCATGTTTACTTTCCGTTAAAGTAACTAAACTTTATGTTTAATAAAGCAAAAATATGCGGGTGTACTTTGTTTTTTCGTCCATATGTGTATAAATGTAATTCTAATTTATTTTCCTTTCATTTCAAGTACTTTTGTTTTTATTTAGTTAGTTTTAAGAAGGAAATATATTTTAGCTTTTACCAAATTTTTTTTTTTTTTTTTTGAAATAGCCAGGAGATTTTTATTGTTTTATAAGCGCTAAAACAAGTTTCTATGTTTTTGGTAGAATATGTACACTGATAAAGAGAACACAAAAATATACATCATTCTACTTGTTCCCCTTTCATTTGAAGTACTTTTGTTTTTTTTATTCAGTTAGTTTTATTTCGACTTTTTCTTTTACCTCTCCATAGAAGGCAATTTTTTTTTTTAGCCTTTACCACATTTGCAGCAGACTCCCAAACACATTCGGTGAGTGAGTATTGGCGCTGCCGCCGCCACTGCTGGCTGTTGCCACTTGATGTTAAGTCACATTTCAGCTGAACTTTTCCATTCAACTTCGGTTGTAGTTTCGAATTCAGCTGATAGCTAATGGATCTATTGCACTTGGACGATGTGTGGTGTGGTGTCTTGAAATATGGCGCTATTAAGGACAACTTATTGAAACATAGAATTCCGACAACCACTTAACACAATCTGTTCGGATAATATTTTTTCGTATCCGTTGCTTCCGTGTAACATTTGCAATTTTTTTTTTTTTAAGAAAGCAAGAGCGAAATGGCGAAATGAAGCACCAACAAAGTTAAGCAGGCAACAATGAAATTTAACGTAACGGCAGTGATATGTGGGAGTTTACATGTTACCAGCATAGTGACTGACCACTATTACGGCGATTCCATAGAACTGGGTCAAGTGTTTAAGGATAAGTTATGGTGTTTATTTAGGTAATGAGATCAGTTTCAGAGAATGTGCAGGCACCGTTAAAGGGTCTTGTGAAATATTGCGTTCGTTCAATTTCATATGGAAGAGTTAATGGTAATTTACGATAAAGATTTGTATACACAATCCTAAAAAACGGTTAGTATTTCTTTAAACAAGCTTTAGTTCATGCAATATGGCCTAATAAAATTTCGGAAATATTCGATCAAGGATATCATATTCATCATTTTTGAGCATTGCTAAGTATATTTTACGAATATTAATATTAAACTATTCCATGACTTTGCAACTCCAAATAAATTAAGAAATACAAATTTGGTTTGAATTAATTACCAAATGAATTCAAAAATAACCTGATATTTTTATAACTTACCTACAAAACGACAGCCGTCCCCCTGGGTGAATAATATCTCCAATACGTTTTTAACGACAACGTTAACACTCTTCTCCTTCGAGTGTCATTCAGTATCGCACCCACGGCCACACACAAACTTAATAACGCCACATCCTTCAATGAAGATCATAAAAATATTTTACATTCTCAAATGTATACAACAATATTCATTTATAAAATATGTACATTTTCAAGCAAATTACAAATTGTTGAATTGACATAAAGTTGTTGTCGATGTTTGTTTGTTGTTTGAGAGTTTATATGTAAATGATGTTTGCATCAAGTTGTGACATTTAGCGCACTCAAAGAGAGAGGCAGCTGCACACAGTTCCGCATACCAATAAAACGTTTGTCGTTAAACAACATTTATTATCTTTAATATATTCTGGGGACTCCTTCCAAAAATTTAAAACTATTTCTACATGAGGTTAGACTAGACTAGACTAGACTAAAGGGATTGTTTGTGCGAAAGCTATAACTAATTTTGCAAAAATTGAATCTCTATATTAAGTGAGCAACTAATAAAAATGCCACTTTATTGTGAAAACATGCTTACAAATGATTCATTGAAAGTATTGCCCATCGCCAGCTACTACTTTTTCCCATTCTTCTCGCAAAGCTGTAATTCCGTCACGGTAAAACTATTCATCTCTCAAACCTATACACGAATCTAGCCATTCCTTGATGTCATCATATGACGCTGGTCAGCCAGACCGTGTACCATCGAACGGAACAAGAGATAATCAGGCGGCGCAATGTCTGGAGAATATGGCGGATGGGACAAAACTTCCCATTTCAGCGTTTCCAGGTAGGTTTTAACGGCCTTGGCCACGTGAGGCCGAGCGTTGCCGTCAATTCAGTGACTTCGAAGGTTTTACGTCTTCCTTCACGCAAACGGTCGTCAACTTCAAAATCACCGACTTTAAAGCAACGGAACCAATGTCAACACCAATGTCACTTAAAGCAGCATCTCCGTAAACGTTTAGAACCTCTCGATGAGCTTCAGCCGCCGTTTTCTTCGATTGTAAGAAGCAAATCAATACTTTCCGCATATGACGATTATTTGGCACAAAGTCATACATATTCACACAACCAAAGGAATAGGACGTCAAAAGAAAATCACTATTATGTCAAGGTGGTATGTTTACCGTGCGCCTAAATTTGGCTCATGACGTTTAGGTTATGGTAGGATCGACTAACATTTACAGCTGGCGCCATCTATTGCCAAACAGCGGGAACTTAGTTGCGTACATGATGCAATACAAGTCTACACCCAACATCGTTTTGCGTTAGTTTAAAAGCTTGCGAAAAGCCAAAAGGAACGTAGAAAATTCCCGAGTTCTTAACCACAAATGCTCTAAATTACAGCACACTAAAAGAAGCAAAATTATGACTTACTAAGCTTGTTATAACTTACAATTCACACCGCCTAGAAACTAAACAATTTCTAGTTAAAATAACGAATCAAACCTGTATTATCATACTACAGGGTGGGCCATGTGAGTGTTGGCGATTTAATTCTTCAATTTCTCGGTAACGCGCGGCGCGGGGTGGCGGGAGGATATGTTGTTCGCTGCGCCGCTTCCTGGAAATTTAGTCGCCATGGAGCC
>JAHXMU010000326.1:1397355-1415307 GCA_019455685.1 Philornis downsi
TAAAATTATGTATTATAGTTATTTAATTGAAATGAAATTTCTGCACTTACGGCACTTATCAATCATGCAATAAAATAATTAAATAACCACATAAGAAGGCAGCAACAGAACTTTTTGAAATTGTAATTATTGAACTTAGATAATTACCGGTTGCCCCTGCCAGCTCTCTATTGCTTTGTTTGTGACTTGGACTTGGCAAAGGATTTAAGTTAATTACACAGATAACTTAATTGCATTTTCCTTTGCCTAATTATAGATGACCTCGTTCAGTCATAACCCTTCCCTGGTTACAGTTTAATCGCTTATGAACTCCCACACATGTTGTTGTTGTTGTTGTTGTTGTGTTGAGCACATTAAGCGTTCTCTCAATTAATTAAAAACTGTAAAATCATCATGAACATTGGAAAATCGCCTGTCTTAAGTGCTAAAATTATCATACTTCTTGTAATCCCGTCATAATTTTAATTGAGCGTTGCTTGTGTGTACGTACTCATACAGCAATACGTATCACTACTACAATGTGTCAGTAGTATGTATGTATGTCTACTCGTATGCGAATGTTCCTGCACTGAGTTGAAAGTTATGCTTGTATGAGTGGAACTTAATTAACACTCTTAATTAGTCGTTTCCTTTAAGTTTGCAACTAAGTTTATGTCGGTGCGTTATCACATAATATTGTATTACAAAATGTAAGCAGTTTTCATTGAATAAATTTATCATAATAAAAGTAAAGTGAAAAGAATATTTTAAAACAAAAGACAAATTATTGATGCAGGAATTATGAAGGCGAAATTTATTGAAATCACGTACTCTATAAGATTTAAAAATTTGTAAAGATTTGTTCAAAACTTATCTTAAGTAGAGCTCTTCTTTTCCCTGCGTTTCAGGGAAGAATGGAACAGATAAGAATGGAATGAAATTAGGACAAAGAGAAATGACATTTAGCTTTAACAAAGGCGACATCGTTTCTTAATTGCTGACATCAGAGTTTAGTCTTAATTCATTATTTGAGGTTTTAATCAAATTATTATCCCCCTGAAATGTTGGTCAGCTTATTTGTAAGCAGATAACACATTCCCGTGGCAAATTTTGTAAGAGATGAGATCTTCTGAAATTTTGCTAATAAACGGAATTTATATTTACCTATACCTATTTTCCCATGAAAACATTCTGTTTACGGATGAGAAAATTTTTACCGTGGAAGAAGTTTTCAACAAACAAAATGACAAGATTTATGCCACTTCATCTAAGGAAGCGAAAAAAGTTGTTCCAAGCGTTCAACGTGGCCATCATCCCTCTTCCGTAATGGTTTGGTGGGGGGGTCCCCCACCAAGGTGTCGCATCCCTCCATTTCTGTGAAAAGGGCGTAAAAACTGGTGCAAAGGTTTACCAAAAAGATGTGTTAGAGGGTGTTGTGAAGGGTTTGACCAATACCCTTTTCAATGGACGTAGACGGATCTTCCAACAGGACTCTGCTCCTGCGCATAAAGCTAAAATCACGCAGGAGTGGCTCGGAGTCAATATTCCTGGCTTTATAGCAGCAGAAGATTGGCCATCGGGGAGTCCAGATCTCAATCCACTGGATTATGCTTTGTGGTCAGAATCGGAGAATATGGCTTGCAAGACTCCCCACAGAAATTTGGGAAGCCTTAAAACATCATTAACCAGAGCAGCGTCCTCGATCTCCATGAAAATCGTACGTGCGGCTATAGCCCAATGGCCACACCGTTTGAAAGCTTGTATTAAAGCAAAAGGCGGCCATTTCGAGTGAATACAATTTTTTTTAATAACCAATATTGTCTTCTAATAAATGAAATAATTTTGAATACAATATGAATATTGGTTTTTTTTATATATATATATATTTGTAACAGAACATATGGCAGGACTATGTATATTCCTTTTTGATACTAACTGCCTTTTTAATACAATCCTTATATTACTACGATAAATATCAACTATGTTGGGTTAAGAAGTTACAGAATTTTTCAAAAAAAATTGTCTTGTGTTATCTATCAAAGCGTGCTTTTCATATACGAGGTGTGATCAAAAAATAACCGTTATTTTCATAATTCGTAAATTACGTATGCCCGATTTTCGCATTTTTTTCTGTTATGTTGGTACACATATGTATCTGATATATATGTTGACAATATCAGCCATTTTGGATCCTCAGTTTATTTTTGACACATTAAAAGGTTTGTTATGTTTTGGTGTGCTTTTCGATTTTTTACTATTCGAAAAAATGGATCAAAGAAACTGTATTAAGTTTTGTATAAAAAATGAAATCAAATACGCAAGGACATTTGAAATGTTGACTGTGGCGTTTGGCGAGTCTACTATGAGCAGAACACAAGTTCAATTGTGGTATAACCGGTTTAAGGAAGGCCGAGAAGATGTCACTGACGATGCTCGTCCTGGTCGCCCGAGCACCTCAACAGCCGATGAAAACATTGAAGCAGTGAAGAAAATGATTTTGGATAATCATCGAATCACTATAAGAAAGATTGCTGATGATGTTGGCATATCGTTCGCCTCATGCCAAGCAATTTTTACGGATGTTTTAGCATGAAACGTGCGGCAGTGAAGATTGTTCCAAAATTGCTAAATTTTGAGCAAAAACAACGTCGCATGGACATCGCTCAGGAGCTGTTGAACGTCGTCAACGACGATTCAGATTTCCTCAAAAAGGTCATTACTAATGACGAATTATGGGTGTATGGCTATGACATTAAAAACAAAGCCCAATCATCCTAATGGAAACGTCCAGAACAGCCAAGACCGAAAAAAGCACGTCAAGTTCGATCAAATGTGAAGGTTCTGCTCACTGTTTTCTTCGATTGCAATGGCGTGGTGCATCATGAATTCTTGCCACAAGGTCATGCGGTCAATAAGGTATACTACCTTGAAGTTATGCGCCGTTTGCGCGAAGCAATTCGTCAGAAACGCACAGAACTGTGGGAAAACCACTCATGAATTTTCTACGATGATACCGCACCAGCTCACACATCAATGCTTGTGCGTGAGTTTTTGACCAAAAACAAAACAAAGAAAAATCGAAACAGGAGCTGTTGGCGATACCAAAAAGTGCGTTTTAGAAGTGTTTCGAGGATTAGAAGAAACGCTGGCACAAGTGTATTATATCTGAGGGGGATTACTTTGAAGGGGACAAGACAGTTATTGATGTATAAATAAATACTTTTTGAGAAAATTTAAAATAACGGTTATTTTTTGATCACACCTCGTATATCAGACTTGACTTGAACTTTGCTGTCACTGTTTTATCGTCAAGATCAGTTCCGCCCTGTGATTCCAGTTACTGCATCAACCTCGCTATATAGCTTTTTATTAAATTACACAAGTCTCATCTTCACATAGGGGCTATCTACATACGAGGGCTATCTGAAAACTAGCCGACCTAACAATGAAGACACAAAAAAATTCTGGAAAATTTTCTTTATTTGAATTTACTTCCGCATAAAGTCCTTTTACCTCAATACACTTTTTCCAGCGAAATAGCGAATAGCTTTTATACCCTGTTTACAACAAGAACTGCCACACTTCGTAAAATATCGATGAACAGCAGACTCCAACTCTTCATTGTTGCTAAATCTTTTACCACCGAGCCATATTTTCAAGTTTGGAAATTAAAGTCTGGCAAATAAGGTACACGAAGCAATTCGAATTTTAATTCATTAATTCTAGTCATCCCAATAGTGGATGTGTGAACTGGAGCATTGTGTTGGTGAAACAACATTTTCTTTTTCGCCAAATGCGGCATTTTTTTCATAATTTCATTACCTCAACGCTGGTCATCCCAATAGTAGATTTGTGAACTGCGGCATTGTCTTGCTGAAACAGGACAAATTTTCGCCAAATGCGGCATTTTTTAGATAATTTCTTTACGTCAACGCTGCACTAAATTAGCATAATATTCGCCGTTGATGGTTCTTTTCCTTTCTAAAAAATAACCAATAAAAATATTCCCTTGCGGATCCCTAAAAAACACCGCCTTGACCTTTCCTGTATACAGAATCACATTCGTCTTCTTTGGACACGATTCTCCCATTCCAGTCCACTATTTTGACTATTCTTTTGTCTCAAATGTAAAGTGGTAGACTCATGTGGTAAATCAATGGTTATAAATCAACGCAAAAATTCTGCTTTATTGCGTTGAAAAATCGTCAAACACTTTACTAAATCATCTTCTTGACGCTGTTTTTGTTCTATTGAAAGCAAGCGCGGCACCCATCTTGCGCACAGCTTTCTCATCTTCAAATCATGGGTCAATGTAGGATGTATAGCATTTTTTGAAATGTGCGTAGCGATCATTCAATACCATTTTGTGGATTTTCTTAAACATGTCTAGAGTGGATACCTTAATTGCCCAACCATTACGGTGTTCGTCTTGGCAGCTCGTACGGCCTCGTTTAAAATCTGCTATCCAATGTTTCACAGTCGTAAACGAAGGAGTAGACTCTCTCAGAGTAGAATTTACCTCTTTAGCGACTTTAATATTGGTTGGACTGAGACTTTTTAAGTGGAAATATTGAATTGCACAACGATAAGCTTTTTAATTCTTATTATTTACAAATTCGCTGAGATTGTTTACTTTTGATGACTCAGATAAAATTACTAAGCAACGTGGCGCCTTGAAACTTAAAACATATATTTCATAAGGTTACCACTTTTCACCAAAATAATTTTTTTTCCAAACTACTGGCATTATCTATATGTCATGTCGACTAGTTTTGGGACCGGTCTCATATGTATCATTCGTATGACTCACTACACACTGCTCCGCCCAAAAGTCCGACACCATGGTTATGATCTTTGGGTGGTAGTTTTCAAAAACTTATGCCGCCGGCTTTAGTTAAAGAGGGATTTTTATTTGTAGGAGGTAAAAACGTGAAAAATACTATAGCATTTTTGTTATCAAACGACTGGAGCTAAAATTATGAAATTAAGTCTGTATGTTCGGGCTAAGGACGGGCTGAGAAGGAATTTTGAACAATTTATACATTTCGGAAGCGAAACATGACAGAACGGATGAAAAAATTGTACAGTTGTCGATGACAAATCGCAGACGTTGAACTCCCCAAGATTAAGAGACAAGCAATGCAATTTATTATTTCAAAATTGGTAAATGTGGGGATGAAACTGGGAAGAAGGGGGACAAAAATGGTGCTATTGCCCAAAACAAATCGCTGAAGCTAAAATCATCAAATTGGGGTTAAATATTCGCCTATCAGTGTGGGCTTGTGATGAAGGAGACACTACTGCAACTGAAATCAACAGAATATTTATTAAAAACAGATTTTCCGAATTCGTTTTTGAAGGAATGAAACAGATTGGGAAAAGGACAAAAAAAAAACACAAATCTTTAGGAAAGTACATTTTGTACCATACCATATTTGTACACGATAAGCGCGCTACAGAAAGTTTTTTTTTTATAAAAAAAAAAAGTGAAAGGGATGAAAATATTGCCATCAATCAAAATAAGTGGCTGATTCTAAAATTAAGCATTCCAGGGTAAATAATCATCCATCAGAGATGGTGGTAAAGAGAACATTTTGAAAATACGCGTTTTTAGAAGTTAAATCAGGGAAGTGAAGGGACAAGACTTTTCGATTGCTTCACTACTCGAAGTGTCCGTCAGCATATCGGGGTAACTTCCACGCAAAGAATGGAATATGGATATATAGACGGTAGAAGCCACTATCATATGTACGATAGCCACATATTCTAAATACCGCGCCACGATTAATCTTTGAGGTAGTTAAGTTGAAAAATTCTTTGAGCATTTTGAGTTTTTAGGTATCAAATTAGGGAAGTAAAGAGGCAAGATTTTTCGACTACTCCACTACTCCAAGTGCCCGTCAGTACATCGGGGTAAACTCCACGCGCAATAGTCCCGTACTCGTAATATTGCGCCACGATCGATCTTTAAGGATAGTCAAGTTGAAAAATTTTTTTAACATTGAATGAACAAACAATTGTGGCTCCATATACTCGTATTTTGAGCTAAAACCTCCTAACACAATCATATCTATAATATTGGTTAATATTTTCTAATTCATTTTGATAAACACATGAATTAGAATTTTTAGGTGTATACGATAGTAGAATTAAAAATTACTAAAGTTGGAAAATTTAATATCAACATAGTGTTGTCCACCAAAATGGACATATTTCAGAAATGCTCGATAAAATTGACTGCCAATGGAATTTTGGTAATAAACAAAATAATGCACATTCTTTACGTCTGTTAATAATACAGGGTAGCACAATAGAACGTGCATATATTGCTATTAGACGACTATATTGTGCTGAATATGGACTACGGCGAATTAGAGAAGCTCCGAATGCTAATTTAATTAAAATATGGATAAAGCGTTTTGAAGAGACCGGTTCAACATTTAAACCACAAGCAAATGGTCGCCCAAGAACATCTAGAACCGAAGACAATGTTGAGAGAGTTATGGAGTCAGTACGAGGAAATCCACAAATGTCGACTCGCAAGAGATCGTCTGTCTTACAATTATCGCGACGAAGTTTGCAACGAATTTTAACATTGGATCTCAAACTGCATCCATATAAGCTGCAATTAACACAAGAATTGAAAGAGTCTGACTTCATAGCAAGGCTCGCATTTGGTAATGAAATGCTTAATCGATTTTCCAATTTTGACAATATCCTTTTCTCTTACGAGGCTCATTTCCTTATGAATGGGTTCGTAAACCGTCAAAATTGTCGTTACTGGAACAGTGAAAATCCCAAAATCAAACACCAGAAACCATTGCATAGTCCTGAAGTGACAGTATGGGCAGCAATCTCTGGCAGAGGAATAATTGGTCCTTTTTTCTTCGAAAACGCGCGGGGCCAAAACGTCACGGTTAATACGGAACGCTATGTTGAGATGTTGGACGGATTTTTGGCCCCAGAAATTGAAAGTTCAAGAATAGTGAATTCCAGAACTTGGTTCCAACAAGATGGAGCTACCTGTCACACATCAAATGACTCCATGGCGGTGGTGAAACAGATATTCCCTGGCAGTCTGATTTCGAAAAGAGGTGATATCTCATGGCCCCCACGTAGTCCAGACTTGATGCCTCTTGACTTTTTTTGTGGGGATACCTCAAACACAAAGTCTACAATAATAATCCAAGAAACATCGTTCAGCTCATGGAGAACATCCGTGGTGAAATGGCAGCCATTACACCAGTATGACTGAAGAAAGTTTTCAATAGCTTTCGTTTGCGGTTAGAGAAGTGCCGTCGTAGAGAGGGTCACCATTTAGATGATGTTATTTTTTAAAAATAAACTCCATTTATTACTCTACAATGCCCTAGATTTATTTTAACCATACATTTTGTATTTATTTTTTAATCTATTTTTTAAATATGCACGTTCTATTGCGCCACCCTGTAGAATGTGATTGGTAATCGCAGTTCTGAAACACAAAGGAAGCAATTTTTGGCATTAAAATAGTATTTGACTTACATATTTGTCAAATTTCACATTATAAATCCCATTAGTCTTTGCTCGACGACTGGTTTTCTATGATGTAAAAGTAATTTCGGAGATTTTTACTTGAGATTCTGTTGAGCAAAGAAACTGCATTTTCATCACGAAATTTGATTTCTGTAGCGGACGTTTTGAAGCAAAAACCTGTTAGTGACGTTAACAGTTTAAAGAAAATAGTGGAAAATCATCAGTCTCTCCCAAGAAAAGTCATGTCCACCAAATCCGAAACTTGGTGGTCAAAATCTATCCAATAACAATGTTCTCATTACTTCCTTTATGATGTTTTCATTTCTCACAGAACACTTAACTCCATTTTTAAACATATATTTTAAGCTTTAGATAAATCAAACAATACGAAAATTTGACTATTTTTTTATTGTAAATACATAAATTTAAAAGAATATAATTAAGAGTTTTAAAAAATATTCCTATTTCATTACTGGTCGATTACTGGATTACATTCGTTGTTATGGTCCTAGCATATCTACCATTGTTTCCATTCCCTTTTTTTATACTTCAGTGCCAACAATTTCGGTGCGGCGACATCGTCATCATTACCAGCGGATAAAAATGTATAAAAACCGCAGATTAATTAAATTAATTGTGGAGATTACAATCAATGATACGTAAATCGTTATACGAAACAGGACACTCAGTTTTGCGTTCAAGCAAAAGGTATTAACAGGAATAAAAAGAGCATAACTTTCATTCAAAGAGGCAGCGATCTGCACCTGCTAGACGGCTGCAAGAAATTTGTTGAAGGCTGGTAACGACAATTTTCAATATATGGAAGGTTTTGGAGCTAAAACTGTTATGCGGGTAAAATAAAAACTTCGACAAAAGGCTAAGTAGTTCGCTTTGTTTTTGAAATATTTCGTATATTAGATTCGAAGCAAAAATCAAAATCGTAATTTCTTGGAATTTCTTATTACTATAAGAAAAGCAAATCATACTTTTTCCAAATCCCCCGCAGTGAGAAAAATGAATTATCAAAGTTTTTGCTTCTACACCATCAATCATATGGCTGGACCGTAATATAATTTATACTTTCTGAATGCCTGCAGCGCAATAAATAGAATATTTTATCACTTCTAGCGCTAATCGTCAGACATATAAATATCAGAAGGATATATACATATATTGCTTCAGAGACCACGGTTACTAGTATTTCTTACGGAATATTGAGTTCAGTGGTGTTTAAAAAAAACCCATTTCAGTTATTATGAGTTTAGTTTAATGTTTTAAAGAAAAATGTTTATAAATGATCTTCATAGTATTTTTCGGCCGAATAAATGTTTAAGATGGCCACCCGATGTCTAAATTCGGCACCGAAAACAAGATAGAAAAGATCATGCAAGAGTCGGCCGAATAAATGTTTAAGAAGGCCACCCGATGTCTAAATTCGGCACCGAAAACAAGATAGAAAAGATCATGCAAGAGTCGGCCGAATAAATGTTTAAGATGGCCACCCGATGTCTAAATTCGGCACCGAAAACAAGACAGAAAAGATCATGCAAGAGTCGGCCGAATAAATGTTTAAGATGGCCACCCGATGTCTAAATTCGGCACCGATGACAAGATAGAAAAGATCATGTAAGAGTCGCTCAAATATCAAGCCGATGCCGACAGTTTTTTTTTTTACCATCGTGGAATTGTACCTATACATTGTGATGTTATTCCCAAAAAGCCAAACTGTAAGCAGAGAATGTTATTTGCGTAAAACTATTCGGATAAGGAAGCTCGTGGCATATACGAGGGCGCTCAAAACTTGACGAACTGACGTATAAATGGTGCCAGTAGTTTGAAAAAATTATTTTGTTGAAAAATGGCAACTTTATAAAACATATGTTTTAAGTTTCAAGAAGCCACGTTCTTTAGTGTTTTTTTTATTTGAGTCATCAAATCTAAACGATCTCAGTGGAAAAATCGGTCACCGTTATGTGGCTCAATATTTCCATTTGGGAGGTCTCAGTCCAACGAAAATTAAAGCTGAGCTAGATTCAACTCTAAGGGAGTCCGCTGCTTCGTTTACGACTGTAAAATATTGGGTAGCTGAGTTTAAACGAAGCCGTACAAGCTGCCAAGACGAACACCGTAATGTATACGACAGTAGGAAAGAAATTGCTAAAGTCGTTGAAACATTTAATATCAACATAGTGTTGTTTATCAAAATGGACATATTTCAGAAATGCTAGATAAAATTGACTGTCAATGGAATTTTGGTAATAAACAAAATAATTTATATGTACATTCTTTACGTCTGTTAATAATAGGTCTCTACGCCGGACACGGTTAAGAATGGTATTGGAAGACCATCCAAATCGGCTAAAATTGCGTGGACTAGCTGAAATCATAAGCATTTCAAAAAGTGCTACACTTTGTTTATTGAGCGATGATTTCAAGATAAGAAAGCTGTGCCCAAAATGGATGCCGCACTTGCTTTCAATAGAGCAAACACACTGTTGTGAAGATGCTTCTGTAGAGTGTTTGGCGATGTTTCCCGTAATGAAGGCGAATTTTTGCATCGATTTATAATTATGGATGAGACATAGACCCAGCACTTCACCACTACCACCACCTGAGACAAGGGAACAGTAAAAGCATAGGACAGGAATAGGAGAAACGTGTTCAAAGAACTCGAAGATGGTTCTATCAGCAGGTAAGATCAAGGCATCTATTTTTAGGGAGGCGAATGGATTTTTTTTGTTGACTACCTTCAGAAAGTAAAAAACCATCAACGGTGATGAAATTATGAGAAAAGGACGCATTTGGCGAAAAAGAATGTGTAATTTGTGCGATGGTCAAAATTAATGAATTAAAGTTCGAAATGCTTCATCATCACATTTTATTTGCTAGATTTAAACTCCTTGGATTATTTTACATTTACAAAAATGTTGAAAAAATGGTTTGATTGTAAAAGATTTGCAAGCAATGAAGATGCTTTTTATGACTATTTTGAGGAGTTTGACAAATAGGGTATAGAAGTTATTAAATATCGCTGGAAAAGGTGCATCGACACCTTGTGGACATTACATTGAATTTTTGTAAGTTTTGCAACCAAAAAATCCAATTAATATCTGTCCGCAACCATTGTATTCTCTTGACTTAGCATAGTCGTAAACTCAAGAGACTGCTCTGAGGGCGCACCGTTTTCAGTTGATTAAAGAAATTCAACTTGAATCGAAGCACCCCATGAAAGACATACCGAAAAGTGACTATTTGGCAGAATTGGAGAAATCGTTTGCATAATTATAATGTAACCGGGCATTCTTTTAAAGCGATGAAATTAATTTGGACGAGTAAGTAAAAACTTTTTGAAAAGAAATGGACAATTATTTTACTTTTTGGACATGGTAATATTTATAAATGAAAGCAACCTTGGTTAACCTTTTTTCTACTGCATCGGTTTTGCCTAGTTTCGAACTTAGGTTGACCACTATTATAAGAGATTTTGGTTCAAAATTTCAGTCAGCCATATCAGACAACACGGCCTCTGACGTGCTTTTATTAGACATGAAAATGAACAGGTGGTTATGCTTGAATCGACATAGCCCAGCGTAAAAAGTGTAACAAAAGAGGAAAAGGTTCGACACAGCTTTTGAACGAAAGCAGTGCAAAATCACCATTAAGTATGTTGTGAGGGAAGCGCTTTTTATGAGTTGTCTTCTTTATATTTGTACGAAATTCACTGGTCACTGAAGAAACTCACCTTCAAATATGATTCCCCGAAAATGTTTCTATGAAAATGTGTTGTTTTGAATAAAATAATAACCAATGCAATTTTCTATTAGAGTATATCGTTTTGAATATATCATGTTTTGAGTTTGTTGTCATCTAACCCACACAAATTTTTAAAAATAATTTTTTTTTTTCATTTACTTATTTAGTTTTATTTAGTCAAACTTTTTGAGCAGCAGTAATGCAGCTGTTAGTAAAAGAGGCCACCCAACTAAGTTTTCTGCATTTTGATACAATTAAGTTTATTAAGCATCACTTATTTTGTTTAGTTTTGGCTGGTTTCATACTTTTTGAATTGATAAATGCATAATGAGTTTTTGAAAGTAGTGAACAAGTGATTTCTTTTCAATGACTATTAGTTTTTGTGCTAATTGATTTTTACAACTTTCAAGAATATCAATACTTTACGGTATCTCAGTAGCACTTTTAGGTATAAATTGAATGACAAACTCATAAAAATGATTGCCAACGTAATAGTTGTGAACTACTACTACTTTCGACTTTACGAACATCAATCAAGCTAGCGGTTGCCTCTGTTAAATCCTTTCTATTCCCTTTGCTGCAAGGTACAAACACGTACAAATGCGTTTAACATATGGATGTATTTGTAATCATTAATATTTCATAATAATTTCACCGCCGTGCAATCACTTGTACGTACTAAAAAAAAATATAGCCAAATCTGTGATATTGACGATTGTTATTAATTTTCATAGCTTTTTGATGGTTATTTGCGGTTGTCTGGTTGGTTCAGCCAATTTTGTTCTTTAATAAAAGGATCAACATATCATTAAACATGTTTTTTCTGTTTGTGTTCAAATATCGAATCGTACTGGGCAAAAAAACCCCGAAACAATTAAAATAATTGATTGTTTTGTGGCACAACTTCCACTGAACAACAATCGATGACAAATGAACATATCCTTGTGTTCGAACTAAACTTCCAGTGTCAATTTCATTAATCTTAATTATTTCCGTTAAACCAAGGGTATCATGTTTTCAATGTGTCGCCAGCATTCGTATAACAATTATACAACACACTAGTTATCAATAATTGCTTATGTTTACGTAGACACGGGCAAGGGTGTGTTGTTGTAAGGATGACAGAGAAAATACTGGTTTTTAGTTGTAGAAAAAAAGGAATTTACAAATTGCATACAACTGCGGATATCGGGAAACGTTTTGCTGTGTATCTACTGGGATATGATATTTAGAAGCGATTATAATAGATTTCAATTTAGATGAACTTCATTCATTTAGAAATTATATACAAATTCAAATGCTTTATTACAAATACGATTACACGCGAGAGCAAAAATGTGAATGTTCTCACTTGAACTGTTATTTCTTACAATCACTAGGGTGGCAAGAGGAAGCAGCCTCTAATTGCCATAACTAGTTTGCTATCATTTTAGAAATTTTATTCGGATATCATTTCACAGGCAATGAATAATATAAGCGAGAAAAAAGCCCCACATTGCTTGACATTATCATTCATCATTCGTTAAATGTTGGTAATGAAACCTTAAGGGAAAAGAAAGAAGTTAACACCCGTAAAACTCATAAAAACTATAATTTAAGAATATATACCTGAAAGTCTGGACTCTGTACAGAGCAATTGTCTCCATTCGATTAGATGAATCTAAAGTATGAAAATAGCAAGGCAGGATGACTTAAAGAAAACTATTTTTAAAGCCCTTTTCTCCTTTTTCCGGGAAATTATTAGAAACTGAATATGGGCAAAATATTCAAATGCCTTTTATGTAAATGTTGAAAGAAATCACCTTAAAATATTTAATATTGTTTTGATTACTGCACACAAATTTTAAAATTTTTTTAATATTGTAAGTATTTTGTACTGGTTATATGATTTTTGATATTCACATCTTTTCTGGTAATACAAATGACATTAAACTCTAAGATATTCTTTTTATTATATCCTGCGAATTGTCTACATGAAGCCACTATAATATTTTACATTTTTTCCTAGTTTACAACTCTCACTACATGATCTAACCGTGTCCTTTTTGATAACATACAAAATGACACCTAACTCAAAATTAGTTCAATTTACGAGTTTGTTGAAAACGAAACATTTTGTGAATGTTTGAAATTGAGCAAATTTGAGGTAAAGGGAAAACATTTGTACTTACAGGGATTGAGCCCAAACATAGCGAATTTTGAAAAGATTCTAAAAAATTTTGCTATTTGCTTGACGGCTAATTGAGGTCGCCAAAACGTTAAATTACGCTTTCTGGAAACTTTTCATGTGATAAAGCCAAAATCGGTCGTGTTGCGCGGCTCGTGGCAATGTGTTGTTGAAACCACCTATCGTCCAGTTCATAATCTGCAATTGCAGGACAAAAAGAGTCGGTTACTATAGTGCTCTGTACTAACGCAACGGTTCCTTCAACGTCATTTTCGAAAAAATATGGCCCAATGACATGTCCAGACCGTAATGCGCACCAAACAGTCACTTTTTCCACATGCAATGGCTTCTACACAATCACTTTTAGGTTCTCCGAGCCCTATATGCGACAATTTTTCTTACTGACCTAACCACCGAGTGAGAAATGAGCTTCATTGCCGAAGAAATTTTTTTTCGAAAACTTAGCATTTAAAGCCTCTAGCTGTGCCATCCAATCAACATATTTAGGGCGTTGTGAATGGCCAGCCGGCTTTAGTTTTTGCGTGAGTTGGATTCTGTATGGATGGAGGTGTAACTTAGAATGCAAAATACGCTATAATATTGCAAAATACGCCCATATTGTATTGTAACTTAGAATGCAAAATACGCCATAATGATACATAAGTTAAGCCCAATTACTGAGAACGCCGTGGAATCAACAAATTCGGATAATCCACCACATTTTCTCTAACAGAAGCGATATTTTTGACGGTGCGGACATTGCAATGATGCACATGTCTGACCACATCCGTAACGCAGTCTCCTCAATTTCTATATAATCTTGCCAATTCCTTGTCCACTAAGTCGATTATTACTGACATAATCATCCCGTATTGCACGAAAAGTGTCCATATTTTAATCATCACTTTTGTAGTAAGTTTTAACTATTTTTACGCGTTCTTCGTTCTTTCTTAAACGATCCATATTCGTAAATAAATAACACTTCAGATGACAGGTTTTTATCAGCTGACAGCCTTGTCAGACGGGCCACTAACTGCATAAATCTGTTCTCAAAAATGTGAATTAGCGGTGAAAAATAGCTTGGGTCCATAATCGATCATTAGATGAGCCAATATACCTATACTATCCATTAAACTGCGCCATTGCGTGGCGCAAATGTGCTGTAAGAAAAACTTACCTCTAGAAAAAGTAGGAATTGTTAAGTATTTCCGCAATACTTTTGAGATTTATTCATTAATTAATACAACATACGATGGCGATTTATACGCTTGAACACGGTAATTGTGGAGAGACCCGTCTACCTGACCTGCATGGCAACGACACAGTTAAGGTGGGGTAAAAACACCCTTTATAATCGTATAACATTCAATTTCCTATCTAAAATAGAACTGGAATTTAACTGTCAACAACACGATAGTTAGTTCAGTCATTTTTAGGTGTAATCTAGTTCGATTATTAATTTAGTATTATTAAAATTTTATGAATTTCTATACAAAGTGTCACCAAATCTCCATTTTTCCTATGACTTATCTTTCCTAGGGTTTCTTAATAAACCTCATATATTTACCTGTATTGTTTAATGAGATATAACCGGTTAAATCCCTAAGTGTTGGGGGCGACATTATATAGGTATTCTAATCGTAACCTAACTTAGCATGTGATAACTTCGATGATTAATTTTTTTGACGATTAGTTGGTAACTTTGACCATTTTAGAGGATTATTGAAAAAAATTTGACCAGTTGTTACGAACATATACATATATTTCGTTCTACAGTAGTATCAGCATATGGACAAAATTTCATTTGTATATCTTTTATAGCTCATAAGATACACCCGTTCAAAACGTTAAGATGTATGTGCAGTGCCATACCACTTTACCTAACATAGCATCGTTCCATTACTATGATCGCTGGAAGGATTTATTTTAAAATGGGTGAGGATATATTCCTTTCTACATCAGTAGTATATGCATCAAATCGCGTATATGTACGTACCTCCAATAATTGATGAGACATGGCCACTCAAAATGATAAACTCTGCAGGCGGTGCAACGTTCCTTTTATCAATCTTAATTTAAAAGAGGTTTATGCATTTAGTGGTTTCACAACCGCCGGTTTGACAAGGCTGTCAGCTGTTAAATACCTATCATTTGAAGTGTTATTTATTTAGTGAAAGCGTTGCCATTTACGAATATGATTTTGCTTAACAACCAAACAATGCCCAAAAATAGTTAAAACTTACTACGAAAGTGGTGATTCAAACGTGGACAGTTTTCTTGCATTAAGGAGTGATTATGGTCGTCTTAATCAACTTACTGTGTAAGGAATTGGGAAGATTATAAAAAGAATTTGAAGAGACTAAAAGCGTAACAGATGTGATCAGACTCCTGTGCATCATCACAATGTACGCACTGCCGAAAATATCGATTTTGTTAGTGAAAGTACGGGAGTAAATCCGAATTTCAATTTAGAGCGCTATGACCGTATGATAATCAACTTTTTTTGGTCTGCAATTGAAAATTATGAACTGGACGATATGTACATAGTTACAACAAGACATTGGCACGAGCCACACAACACGACTTTATTGCATGAGAAGTTTCCGGGAAGCGTAATTTCACGTTTTATGGACATCAAAACTGGCCCTCAAGATCATGCGATTTGACGTTGTTAAACTTTTTTTTGTTAAACTACGTCAAAGATCGTGTTTACGCGGATAATGTTTAAATGTTGATGCATTTAAAACCCAACATTTGTCAAGTTATGGCCGAAATACCGCCTAAAATGTGCGAAAAAATAGTATAAATCTAGCTCAGAAGGATCCATTGCTACAGTCAATCCATATATGATCATTTAAATAGCATTGTGCGAGTATTTCGTACATAATTGCAAGGTCCAAGCATTATAATGAAATAAAAGTTTCATCTAAATTATAACTTTATGTGTGTTTTATTTAACTTTTGTTTTTGAATCTCAAAAAGTGGATAACCCAATACAACATATGGCAGTTTTGTGATTGATAGTGACTATTAAATTCTTATAACTTTGACCGTTCCAAAGCATTTTCTATTTAAAATGGGTTCTTGGATATACTCATATTTGTGTCTCTAGTTTTTTTATGAGATACAGTCGCTAAAGTTTTTCTAATCTTAATATGTTATTACATACGATAATTATGTAATTGATAGTAATATGCTGTTGAATTTTTAAGACGATAGTTAGGTTACTTTGACCACCATAAAGGAGTTTTAAAAAGGGGTTAGGCACCGCTCGCTGTTTACTTTAACATATGCTCTTTAATGCCAGTAACGTACGTCTCAAATTCCTTGTATACACCTGCACATTTTATATAGCCTTTGTTATTTGATTGTTTTGTTAGACAACAATCCTTGGATAGTGTTGTTTGCAGTCGTTATTTCTATGGGCGGTATCACGCCTCTTTGTCAAATCAAGACCTTATATACCTTATGATTCCTTCCTGTATGATATAGATACACAGTGAAAATGTCTTGGCAGTTGGTCCATTGTCTTAGACGCCTATTCGAAACAAAGGCACAAATATACAAACACATAGACATTCAATTTTATGCATATGGATTAGTGCAACATACCCATAACAATAAGGGGCTTATAGAAGCCAACTAATCTGCCGAGGATTCGTTACGCCATCTATCGTACTTTATAATGACCTACAGTTGCCACAAGTGAGGAAAAGTTGTCCAGTAAGAAAAAAAATCTATATTTAGATAAAATTCATCCGTGGGGAATGAGTTTTCCAAAAATTTTTAAAATACAAAGCATTTACTTATTAAAAAAAAATAAATTGAATGGTGTAGATACTGAAACGGCCTACTCCAATTTGTATATACGAGTATTTGTAAAAAATTGAGCAATTGTTGGCAAATTTACTGAAAAATTATCAATTTTATTGAACGATTCTAATAAAAAAAATGTTCATTTGTAGTACGTTAAGTACTAGAAGAAGTCTTTCAATGCGTTCCCTTATTTAGCAGCAAGTCGGTACATCCTGACGCTATAAACTGCACGTATTCCAAGTTGCAAAATTAGTTCAGTTCTAAAAATGTGACAGTTTCAAATTTCCCTAAAAAAAAGTGTTATTATTACTATCATCATTTGTTCTCCAGGTATCAACAAAAAACATATACGGAGATGAAACCTCACACTTTACTCACAGACAGTTCTAGCAGCTTCACTTCAATAGTGGGCGTGGTTGTTGAAAAATGTTTCTTTGGGAACATTGTTAGCATAATTACTGAAAGATTATCAATTTTATTGAACGATTCTGATAAAACAAATATTCATTTGTGGTACACTAAGTACTAGAAAAGGTCTTCCAATGCGTTTTCTTATTTAGCAGCGAGTCGGAGATGAAACCTCACACTTTACACACAGACAGTTATAGCAGCTTCACTTTAATAGTGGGCATGGTTGTTGAAAAATGTTTCTTTGGAAACATTGGCTAAGTTGATAATTTCTATATGAAAAGAGCATAAAACCGTGGACTACAAACTCATGG
>JAHXMU010000326.1:1420307-1493883 GCA_019455685.1 Philornis downsi
GGCGCCACATGTCACACAGCCAGAGAAACAATTCAATTGCTGCATCGTTCATATAAATTTTGGGTTCCTGTTGGGGCACCCTTTACATGGCCAGTTTGAGCAGAGAGCAAAAATTGGCTCCTTACCTGGCAAGTCTCAAAAGATGACATTTTCTACTTATGATGCCAGAAAGATGGGAAAAAGTAGTGGCTGGCGATTGATCATGTTGTGAATGACACTCTATGGACCGTTTTTTACTATATATGAACATTTTTCGATGGAAAAAGCAATGCTTGTTTTCTCTATAATATCCAGACATTCATTAGTTTCAATATAAATCACGTGACAGACATTTAATATAAATTTTCGTACAGCATCCATGTAATGTTGCAACTTTTTTGGGAGCTCTTTAATGTATACATAAGAGAAGCAATATTTTCTTGTTTTCAATTAAGTTTTGATACGTCAACAGTAAGAAGTTTATTTGGTTAGGTTCAAGTTAATTTGAAGCCATTTGCTTTTCCATCATACCTGTCGGCTTTAAATACGCTGTTTTTTCATTTACATTAATTTTAGCCAGTGTTTTCACTGCCTAAAAAATAGTTAATACGAATAAGAACGAGAAATGCAGTGTGAGAATTTATTTAGATTGAATATTCTTCAACTTCAACTTTATATCTACTATCCAGACCACTTGATTGTTATGTTTCTAAAAACGAAACCCCAAAACAATTTTTTCCATTTTAGAAAGCCTGGTGGTGGTACCACCTTTGTCATGTTCTTGAAGTTGAACCATTTCTTACCATGCCATAAATTTGCATATGTTGGCAAGTTCAGCATTTATGGCCAACAGAGCATTTCTAACATGGAATAGAAACATTTGGAAATCTCAGTCTATGCCCCAACATTGTTTACATGTTCCATGGCATTTACTTTATACAGTGAATATAATCATTCCTTAGAAGGAGGGAACGACCTCCATCTTCATTTCCATACAGCAACTGAAGCGTTGAAAAACAAAATCTCAGTCTTGCAGCAACCACTGCACAGAAATCCCCTCATCGAAACATATGAAAATCTCTTGTGTTTATGTTAGAAAGGAAAACAAACCGACATACAGATGAAAAAAAAAACGCTCCCCAAGCTGACTAAATGCATAAAATGCATTATAGACATCTATGGGATGTAGAGAAAAAGTAACAATAAAAAAGTGCAAAAGGAATTGTACATTTTCGTACTGTTGTTGTAGCTAAAAGTACAACTCCTTTTTCTCTCGTATAAAGTACAAGTTAACCTCATGTATTTATGTAGAATGTAGCATGTTGTTACTGCTTGGGTTAACATTTCACGCCCTAACAGCGACGTAACAAACACAAACGCTGAGCCAGCGCTACCACAACAGCTTGCCATAGCGTGCTGTACGAATATGTACAGACAAGATGCAAATGTGGCAAACGGCGGTAGCAACAGCGGCGTCAACAGTAACAAGTAACACAGAATATGCATCAGCTACTAAGATTTTCCTGTGGTTCTTTCATTTAACCCCCCTCCCGCGGATTTACTCGGTATATGATTTTCAATGCTGGTTTACTTAAAATCTTGGTCTTCTTCTAGTTCACCTCCTCTTAAAGATTTAATTTTAGTGTTTCGGTAAGTGTACTTTTTTTGCTGAATTCGGTCAGTAGGCTGCATCTTTGGCTTGCACACACATGTGACAGCAATGCCAGCAACTGCAACAAAACACGTTGCTGGTATTAACATCTCATGTTTTGTTGGCAACATCAACAACAGCAACAGCAACAGTTCCGTCGGACTTCTTTACCTTTTTTTTTGTTTACCTGTTAATGCATTTTTAAAACTTTACGTAATGTTGCAACACATATTTCCTGATTTTTTTTTTTTTTGAAAGCATCGCGAAAAGACCAGCCTGACACAACGAGGGAAGTGAAAATAAGTGGAATCTGAGAACATATTTTGCTTAGCTTATCATTATATTATGAATCCAGTATAGTCATACTTAAAAGATACAACTGAATTATTTAAATAAGTTTAGTTCCAGCAAAATTTCAGGCAATTTTAATTTGTCGTTAAAGCAGAAGCTGAAGCACAGCAAAATTTCCAGAAGCAAGGCTCTAGTGAGTCCTTAAAATGATTCCGTAGTCTACTTTGCTAAGCTGTGATAATTTTAGCGCTTAACTTTATTTAGTGAAAGGTTTGCCATTTATGAATATATTAATAGATTAATAGATTGTTTAACAACCGAAGAACGCGTAAAAATAGTTAAAACTTACTATAAAAGTGGTGATGCAATCGTGGGCACTTTTCGTGCATTACGGGGTGATTATGGCTGTAATAATCGACCTAGTGGGCAAGGAATTGGCAAGATTATAAAGAAATTTGAAGTAAATGGAAATGTTACGGATATGGCCAGGCTGGTGCATCATCGCAATGGACGCACCGCCGAAAATATTGCTTCTGTTAGTAAAACTATGGCGGATAATCCGAATTTGTTGATTCCACGGCGTTCTCAGCAATTGCGCCTAACTTACGTATCATTATGGCGTATTACACCTCCATCCATACAGAATCCAACTCACGTAAAAATTAAAGCCGGCTGACCATTCACAACGCCCTAAATATGATGATTGGATGCTACAGCAACAGGCTTTAAATGCAAATTTTTCGAACAAAATTTTCTTCAGCCATGAAGCTCATTTCTCACTCGGTGGTTAGGTCAATAAGAAAAATTGTCGCATATGGGGCTTGGAGAATCCAAAAGTGATTGTGTGGAAGCCATTGTATGTGGAAAAAGTGACTGTTTGATGCTCATTATGGTCTGGACATGTCATTGGGCCATATTTTTTCGAAAATGACGCTGGAGAAATCGTTACCGTCAATCCAGAGCGCCGACTTGATAACCGACTTTTTTTGGCTTGGAATTGAAGATTGTGAACTGGATAATATGTGTTTTCAACAAAACCTTGCCACGAGCCACACAACACGACCGATTTTGTTTTTATTGCATGAAAAGTTTCCATAAACCGTAATTTAACGTTTTGGCGGCGTCAATCGCCCACCAATTCGACGCCGTTAGTTTCTTTTTTGTGGGGCTACGTCAAAAATCGTGTTCACGCTGAAAACCTCCAAATGTTGATGCATTTAAAAACCCACATTCGTCAAATTATGGCCGAGATACCGACCGAAATGTGCAAAAAAATAGTCGGAAACTACCTCAAAAGGATATACAGCTGCAGTCCATCCAGAGGCGATCATTTAAATGACACGACATTGTATTTCATACATAATGGCAAGGCCAAAGCGTTATCTATAATCAATTGCTGTGGGTTAGTCTCGCTAAAGCTCGAGAACGGTTGGACCGATTTGGCTCATTTTGGTCTCAAATTATTGGTAGAGTATTCCGGAAGGTTTTATTCGAAGTGATAGGTGGCGTTGGAGAAATTTTCAGCTAGTAATAAAATAATAGTTTCATTGAAATCATAGCTTTATGTGTGTTTTACTTAACATTACTTTTGAAAGCGAAAAATAGATAATCCGTTATAACCAGATTGTATATTGGTTACTTTGCAATTCTCTCATTGAAACCTACTACAAAAGCTTGCAAGCAAATGAATTTGCAATCAATTTTAATAAATAACAACCTGATCTTATCAATGAAATCATTAACAAAAAATTTGTTGAATTTCATAATCATAACTAATTGTAGACCGAAAAACGTTCTTCACTATTCGACCGAGATATAGGCGGAACTCATATTCAACTCATTTTTTACACCATCCTCTTATCTTCCGCCTTACCTTAAGAGGTATTTTTCTTTACGCAAACTTTTTCGTTTTTTTTTTTTTTTGTTAAACAGGAAATGGAAAATATGATTTTAAAACAACTTCCATGTCCATGCTGTCGGTTTGTATGTTCTGATTTTGGTTTTATTTCGAAAACATAAAACGAAAATTGTGTGGTGTTAAACATTTCCATTCATAAATTTTAATTTCTTTTAAAACAGAAACGACTAAATAATGTTTCTTTTTAAAAGGAAACAGCGATGAGCAAGGGGATGATGGCGATCATGGTTGGGGTGATGTGACCAAATAAAGGAAAGTTGTTAACTCATATGAAGGAAATGAGAGGAAAATAACCGTTGACCCAGTTTCGAAGAAAGAGAAGTTGCTACTGAAAAATAAGCAGAGTAGGAAAAACGAAAATGTTGAAGCTTTAGCATATGGAGGAACTGCAGAAGTATAGCAAAGTTTTTTAGAAAGTTTTCAAATCCATGTTATAACTTTAACGTATGGGATGAAAGTATAATAATGTATCACAACAGTTTTGACCCGTTTATAATCAAAAGGTCTTCAGGATTTGATCAATAAAATACTAAATATTTAATATTCATTCAAAATAATTGTATCACTTCCAAAGTAGGAAACATTCGAAATAGTCCAACCAACCAATCATAATCATCTATTATGATTACTGCTGTTTGAAAAGGGTACCTCGATGTAGTAATTTGGGTCTTGAGAAAAGAAAACGTTCACCTAAGTCAGTATCAGGTAAATACGCTGGTTGTTCGATGATATCTATTGAGTTATTGGACAAAAATTCTTTTACAATGAAGATCTTGTTAGAAGGTGCCTTATCTTGGTGGAAAATTAATTAAGTTTTGTTTCCACAAATCTAGCCTTTTCCGGCTAATTTGCGTTATTTTCCGATAGACCTTCTGGCAAGAATTTCGATTGAAAACAATCAAGATTATTTTGACTTTAAAACGAGTTGATTGATTTGCATGTCAAGCTCGAAAATCCATGTCTCACCACAGCTTTGAATGAGTTTCATGAATGTGGGATCAGTAATTAATCGTTTCAGCTTGTCGTCAGTGACTTTTACTCGATTGAGTTTTGAAAAAGGTTTTGATATTGATTTGATCGGAACTAACAAAGCTTCAACGTATTTCATACATAACCAATGATACGAATTGACTAGTGAGATAAAAAATGTCGTCTTAAGCGAAGTTTTTCAGACACCATTTTTATCACTTTATTGATAATAACTTTAGTTGACGGAGTTGATGGCCCGTCAGCGCAAGACAAATTTTCCACTACATCTTGAACACTTTTAAATGCACTGTACCGCTCATATGCACGTGTGTTTGATGAAGTCAATACAGCTGTGTAAAACTTTTGTAACAATTTTAGCGCTTCGATACACCAAATTCCATTTCCATTACACAATTTGGGACAAATTATTGGTTCGATATTTTTTGGAAAAAATGCAAAATACACTGACAGATAAACTGACAAAATCTAGCACAGTAAACCAACAAAATAACAGATGGCGCTTATATTGCTCTTCGGCACAGAGGACAGTGGTGCCAACTTAGCAACAACAACATAATGTTGACAAACACTTTAAGCGGTCTGTTTATATAATCAATCTCCGTCACAGAATGCGTATAATGGTAGTCAGTATATAATGTTAAATGACACCATTCTTATCTAAGGTAACTCCTTATTGGTTATTGCCTTCACCACGTAGATGGTAAATAAATAACGCAAAGAATATTGTCGTCTAAAATGAATTAAATTAGGGTTTCTGACGAATTTTGCAAAAGAGCTCTTAAAAATTAGGGTCAATTTTGAAGATCAATTTCGATGTTTTGTAATATTAGGAACACAACTAAATTCTCGATGTTTTTTTTTTATAAAAAGGCAACTTTTATAATGAAAACATGTTTATAAATGATTCATTGATAGTCTTGTCCATCGCTAGCTACTACTTTTTCCCATCTTTCTGGAAAAGCGAGAATTTTGCCACAGTAAAGCTGTTCATCTTTTGAGGCTATTCACGAATCTAGCCATTCCTAGATGTCGTCATATAAGTAAAACTGCTGGTCAGCCAGACCGTGTGCCATCGAACGAAATAAGTTATATTCGGACGGCGCAATATCTAGAGAATATGGTGAAAGAGGGGTAAGACTTCCCATTTCAACATTTCCAGGTAGGTTTTAACGGGCTTGGCCACGTGAGGCCGAGCGTTGTCATGCTGAAAAATAACTTTTTCGTGCCTCTCCTCATATTGTGGGCGTTTCTTGAGCAGAGCTCAGCTCAATCGCATTAACTGAATTTGATGTCGATTTTCAGAGATGGGTTTGTTTGGTTTTAACAGCTTGTTATAAATAACACCGACCTGATCCCACCAAATACCGAGCATAACCTTCACAGCGTGAATATTTGGCGAAGGCGAAGATGTAGAAGCAAGACTAGGCAGCCCCCATGACTTTCTTTTCTTTGGATTTCTGCAAAGAATCCATCTTTTATCACCCCTTACAATACGATGAAGAAAAGCCTACCTTTTATGTCACTGAAACAGTTGTTCACAGGCGAAAAAACGACGCTCACAGTCCCTTGGCTTCAACCCATAAGGAATCCAAGTTCTTTGTTTTGAATCATTCCCAATGAATGCAGTCGCTTGGAAATGGCTTGGCGGGGAACTCTTAATACTGAAGGAAGCTCCACTTTCGTTTGACATGGATTTTCATTAAGTAATGCCGTCAATTCAGTGTCTTCGAAGGTTTTACGTCTTCCTTCAAGCGAACGGTCATCAACATCAAAATCACCATTTTCAAAGTGACGAACCAATCTCGGCGCATTGTTTCACTTAAAGCAGCATATTCGTTAACGTTTTGAAGCTCTCGATGAGCTTCAGCTGCCGTTTGCTTCGATTGAAAGAAGAAAATCAATACTTTCCGCACATGACGATTATTTGGCACAAAATCATGTACATATTCACACAACCAAAAGAATATGATGTCAAAAAAAAATCACTGTAGTGTCGAGGCGTTATGTTTACCATATGCCTAAGCTTGGCTCATAATGTTTAGGTTATGGAAGAATTGACTAACATTTACAGCTGGCACCATCTATTGGCAAACAGCGGGAACTTAGTTGCGTACCTAATGTATTCATGAAAATTTGATCTCAAATTATTTTAAGCTCTGCTTTTGTTTTCTTCACTTTTGCGGTTTAGGAAGAATATACAGTCTCATTACTACGTAGGATATAGTCGTATGTATGAAAACACATCCTACTGTGCCTTTTCGTTTCAATATTTAATAATTTACTGAGACAGTCTCTCAACAAATCCTTAAAGGAACTTTTCTCACATACGCCCTCCCTTTTTCAAGCAACAGCATTTCAGTTTCAGTTTAACATTGAAATCTTCTGCTCCTTAATCTTGGGGCTATTAATCACTATTCTCCTCCAATTTGCTTCTAGTTCAAGTATTATTAAAATTCCTGTCATTCGTTCACTAATAATTGTGTTAATTAACGCCTACCAAAAAGAAAATATCTTTGCATCCCTGCCTAGCCCATAACATTGTGCAACATATCTCCAACATTCACATCCATGTCTTAAGTATACCCATTTATAGAAATTCCTGAGAAGATTTCTGGTTACACAAATCTATAAATGTTTATTTGGAGTTGCCTGACACAACTAGGACCCATGCTGTCATCACCTTGGCTTCGTTTGTTTGGTGTTGTGCAACAACACTCGGTGGCAGTCAGTCGGTGGCAACCTTTGTCACACATTTTCTCATACGCGAGTATCCCATATGCCTGCTACACACGTGATGAGATTTTGTCTTTTTTGTTGAGATTGGAGGGCAGTGGAATATGTTAAAGAAATGTCATCGTTTGATGAAGGATGTTCAATTTATATTTATAAAACTATTTGAAACTTCATGATAGCCCTAATATTTTCCCGTTACCGTTTGGGCAAAGGAATAAATCATTTCAACATTTTGGAGCTAATGAAAATGTAAATTCGGCGGCAATTGTGAGAAAAATAACAAAAACTTTGAACGATAAAATACCAAGCTGTTGAAGCTGTTAATTAGGCGGTTGCACCACAATTTATAGCTCCATTCGTGATGGGCGTAATATCAAACAGAGTTTTAAGAACGATGTTAAAGGATGTTTTCAGGATGTTTGTGTGAAAATGGCATTTCAGGGAAGGGCAAATGTAGCAACTTTTTTAAAAGGTGCGTAACTTTTACTTCATAGGTGTAAAAGAGCTGTCTTTGCTCGTACACAGAAATAACCAACCAACTTACAACTTACGGTTTATCTTGTATTGAAATATAAATATGGTTTATATAGATTACAGGGTGGCACATAAGGAACGTTAAGATTTGGTCAGTGAATACACTTTTTGTTTTCTTTCTTTTCGTCTCTTTGCAGAATTAACTAAATAATACTTGGGAAATTTATTATGGAAAAGCTCAGCACATAACAAAGAACCAAAATTGTTCAATTTTACTTTGAAAGTCAGCATTCGATTATTCAGATCATATCGAAATTTCTTTCATGTTCGAAATGCTATTTGCGCTCTAACAACTTACTGATTGGTTCAGCGTTTTAAGCAACAAGGGGCTGTCTGTGATCTTCTCCGAAACTTCCACCAGGCGACGTTCTCATCAGTTAGAGATGTCTAGGCGGTCTTTGCAAAGAATTTTACATATGTTACATCTTTTCCCATATAAGATGCAACTGGTTCACGAGTTAAAACCAAATGATGCACAAGAACGCATTCAATATAGTCGCCGTTATCGTTGCTTATGCGCCACCCTATATATATATGAAAAGTGGTCACAAAAATTATTCGTACATCCACAACTTTCAAGTTTAAACATCTGAAATATGACACTAAATTATTTACACATTCAAACAAAATTTGTTTTTTAAAAGTAATGTTTTTATTATAAAGGGTATCCCAACAAGAACGCAAGATTTAAATTTGGCACCATTCGAAGTTTCATTGTTTGACATTTGAACAATTGTTATTGTTTGCTAGAAGAAGGTGCGAGGTTAATAAAAATGGAGCGCTACACGAATGAACAACGCATTCTCATTGTGAAATTGTTTTATCAAAATGGTGAAAGTTTTGCGGCTACAGTTCGCAAATTGCGATCAATTTGGAGTCACCATAATGCTCTAAAAGAGTCAACTGAAAAAATATTAATGGATAAATTTGGCAAAACTGGGTCTGTTAGTGATGCAAAGACAACAACGCGCCTTCGACCAGATCGATCGACCGAAAATGTCGCAGCTGTACGTGATGATGTCGCTCAAATTCCATCCACCTCAATCCGACACCGAGCTCAGCAAATTGGTGCCTCCAAATCCACTATGAATTTTAACGAAAGATTTGCATCTTCATGCGTACAAAGTCCAATTGACTCAGGAACTGAAGCCAGCTGACCATGGACAGCGAAGGGAGTTCGTTAGTTGGGTATTGGAGAGACAACATGAAAATGCTGATTTTGCCGATAAAATTATCCTCAGTGACGAGGCCCATTTTCATCTTGATGACTTCGTCAATAGACAGAATTGTGGCATTTGGGATGAAGAAAATCCTCGAGTCATTCACGAGAAGCAAATGCATCATCAACGTGTCATTGTGTTTGATTTTGGGCCGGAGGTGTCATTGGACCTTTTTTTTATGAAAATGAGGCATGTCAAGGGCAAACAGTCAATGGTGTTTGGTATCATGAAATGATAACCAGTTTTTTCGTGGCTAGAATTGAAGGAATGAATGTGGAGGGCCTGTGGTATCAACAAGACGGCGCCACATGTCATACAGCCAGAGAAACAATTCAATTGATGCATCAGTCATTTCCCGGTCGTGTTATTTCGCGTTTTGGAAACCAGAATTGGAGGCCTAGACAGAGCGATTGAACACCATTAGACTTTTTTCTTTGGGATTTTTTGAAGTCGCTGGTTTATGCGAATAAGCCGACGACGACTTAAGTCTTAAAAGAGGAAATTGGACGCTGCATTAATGAAATACCGCAGCATTTATGCAAATCGGTCATTGAAAATTTCATTAAAAGATCGCGTGTTTGCCAGCAAAGTCGCGACGGCCATCTGCCCGATGTGTTGTTCCAGACATAACCTCATTCTGTCTAATTTACAATATAATAAAGTTTCACGATTTTTTTTAAATATCTGTGTTTTATTTATAATTTAAATCTTGCGTTCTTGTTGGGACACCCTTTATACACAAATTGGTGGGTTTCAATCCTATATACGACATTTTTTGTTTTGTTATCAGGTGCAAATCATGGCTTTATGTGTGTTTAAATTTATTTACCTTTGCTTGAAACCGACAAATAGATAACCCTATATAACTTATTCATTATTTACTATTATCTTACAGATGCTGGAAATGTCCATCTCAGTGTAACAAAAGTGAACGTAGTTATTGGAAAATATTTAAAAATAAAATAAGAATTTTTACTTAAAAATATCGATGGATACTCTCCCCAGTTATCGGAAGATAAGTCCAATATACCTTGGATCGCAATTATCACAATTGGAAACAGTTTATGCATACAATGACTAAAAGGAAAAAAATTATGGAGTAAAATTTAGAATGAGGATTCGTTGATTCAAACACCTTGGAATGAAGAAAAATAAGTGGAAACCGTTATAAATGGTAAAGAAATACATTAGAAAAATTCGGAAAACGCATAATTTTTCGCGAGTTGAAGTGCATATCTGGGCTAATCAGAAAAGCCATATTCTCATGCATAACGTATCGAGTTTATCTGTTTTTTTTTTTTTGTTGTTTTTTTTATTGTGAAAATTTGTATTTTTTTGTAAAGTTCTTGCATAATAAAACTATAAATCCAGCTTTTTCATGAGCAGGTTTATCAACTCATCGCAAATGTGGTCCATAACTTATCAACTCATCACCAACTTATCATGCGTAACACATTTAGTTATCCTGTTTTCTATACCTTCATATATTAAAAAATATATGACTTGGAACTTTTTCTCTCCGTTGAATAAAATATATTGCTTTTAATTGAAGCATATGTGTGTCTTCACAATGACAACTACATTTGCGTTTTTCAGTTTATCTATTTCCTGCTCAAGGTAAAGACATTTCCTCTTTTTTTCCTAAGAATGTAACTCACCTTTTGCAACAAAATAGGACATACCTCAAATTTCGCCTACGTTTATTCGGCACGAAATATAACAAATGGTTAGTAATCTAATTTCATTTTCAAAGCTAAAAATACCAATAAGAACTTGCAAAGAAACAATGCTGAAAGTGTCGCTATCATTGTGAACGCAATTTGTATAGTAACATATTTGAATAACTCCCATTTTTCAAGCAGTAGTTTCACTTTTTGTTGCGGCGCTTAGCCGATTTTGCTCTACTTCGAGGTTAATCTGACAAGTAATAAGTAATGTCAGGCTCCTAGATAAAGCTGTGTGACCTCTGTCGAGTTTTCAATAGACATGCGGACAGAAGAACGCAGAGACATGCTTATATTGACATTCATACATGTTTATGACGGATACCTGATGCTGGTCTGTGAAGAGTATTTTTGGCTATTACAAATGAAATTAAAGTGTGGCTACATCTCAATGCAATGATGGCGAATGTAAAAGTTTGGATTTAATTGTTTGCCTGCATTACTCGTAATCTAAAACCTGCAACAATACGCAATAATATCTATCGTGTAGTTAATCGTATATGTTTAGTTCGGTATGCGTGTAACAGAATTTTGTTTTTATGCTTATTCACTTCCAAGACCAGTCTAGCTTTTAGTAAAGCTTGAAAAGAATTTTTGGCAGAATGGTATTCTTATAATGTCACGCTGTCTGTTTGGTGCGGATATTACTAAAATTGCATGGCATTTATCTCGTTATATATTTAACATATAAAAGGATCATAGTCATTAGTTTCAAGATGATGTTTTAATTTTGCGATAGCTTTTTGTATGTGACTGCACTTGTATTACACAGGGCACTTATTATTTGCTAAGCCAAGCTCAAATACCAGTTTCCCTTTTGCCACTGAATTACGAGTACTTGTCCAACAACCATAAATTGTCAAGTGGTTACACACATTCACTTACAAGTGCAAGTTCAAGTGTATAGATCGTCTTATGCTCATAATTACTTTTCCACTCATATGTCTCAGACACAGACCCCCTGTCCACTATGTCTGCGTGGTCCTACCAAAATGTAATTTCGAAAAACAAAGGGTATCATCACTTATATCATTCATACTGCTTCAAATCACGAAAATCTCAACAGCAAACATTTAACAAAAGGCTACAACGCCAAGATCGAGATTGAGGGTGTATCATAAGTATCTGATTATCGGTAATAATTGAATGCTTAAAACATAACGGCTGCAACAAAAGGGGCACGAATGCGATGGATGGTTGGATGAATGAGCTGCACTTGTAATCTTGATGAATGACTTCATGTATATGAATATTAAAATCTACATGATGTGGATGCCGCCCGAACCTTATAAATCTTTAAGATACTTCCAACACCGGCTGAAAAAAAGGCGCGCGCATACACAAGTGTGTGTGCATAATTTGTACGCCCGTTCGTATGCTTGTTTGCCTTTATTCTCCTGTGACAAGGATAACAAACAATTGCATTTCATTTGCATATGATGAACAAGGAATTGAGCTGCAAACCCTCCCCAAGGGGGCTGATACATTTTTAATGCCCTTTGGTTGGGGATACAAGAATATCGCCACCGCCACCACCACCAACAACACTGTAATCGAGAACAACTTCAGCATCATCGGTGGCGGCAGCAAACTCATTAAATATGGTTAAAGGCATAAAATATTGTTTGTTAAATACACCATATGACACTTGTGTTTCGAGGACAACAATTGGAAATTCTTTATGTTTTTCGTAATTTTTCTGGGGCGGGAGGGAAGGCAGTTGTTCAGCGTAGTAAAGTGGGGTCTCTTATTATTGCACAAACGATTTTGCTTTAAAAATGTGAGTGGAATTAATCGATTGCCGAAGAGCTGATAAAAGATTGACTAAAAAGACTACGAATCATGCTATATACAAGTAAAAAAAGTTTAATATTTCCTCAAAATTTAGTGCAACAATTTTACTTATTAATCATTCAGTTTGTTCGTCCAACAGACGAACAACTCTTTGTGTTCTTCTTTTTTAAAACAAACAGATTTTCTTTTTGAAGAGTATACATTTTTATTGAGTAGTTTTACAATAATTAACATTCCAAATCAATAACTATTAAATATAAATATAAATTATAAATTATATATAAATTATAAACTAAATAATTAAAATATAAAATTATATCAATAATTACAATTTTTGTATGTCAATTATTATTTACATTTTAAATTTTACCCAAACTTAAGTAAATTAAATAAATTCCTTTAAAATAAGTCAAGTTTTACTACAATTCAAGAAATCCAATTACTAAATCTCACTAAAATTTTCAATAATTTTTTTCCTCCTTTATTTGTTTTATTGGATCGCTTACGTAGTGAGCCTAGCAATAAGTGGTTGAATCTTTTCCGCTTTATTTTTTTTTTTTAGCTGTATGCTTTTTTTGTTTATACGGTCCTCTGAGATCGACAGGGATTAGTTTTAAATACAAAGCTCACGGCGGCTTTTGAGTTAGCAGCTCTAATGGTGTAGATTAGCGCAATGTTCGTAAAAATGAACTCACAATTTTATTAACCCGAGTTGCGCACATGTCGCTCATCATAGATTACTAACTACGAACTACGTGAGAAAAGAGGCCAAGGCCCGGAACACATGAGCGGAGAGTCTCCAGGCGTAATGCCGCAAACTCATGTATTACTCTTCGTAATGTGGACTACGTGAGTGGAGAGGCCAGCGCCCAGACATGTGGTCTCAGGTGGATTATGTCGAAGCATTACAGTGTTGAGATATTATAAGACGATGCATTTTCGGCGTCTTTTTCCCTTTTAAGGGACTGCAAAATCATTTCTCTGGAGTCCAGAAGGTACCGAAGGGTAAGCAAGGTTTCTAGCTAGAACATTACGGCGGTGTTCTATTCTGGTCATATGTTTTGCTTTGATCTTTTCTATCTCCTCTTTCACATACGGTATATTCAGGTATGTGTACTACAGTTTCTCATGTACCAAGGAGCCCCCGTAATGTCCCGTAACATTTTTGATTGTACCCTTTGGATTTTATCCACGTTGCTGCGGCTGGCTCTGCCCCAGAATTGAGCACCGTATTCCTGTGTAGATCAACACCTTACAGTTTAGGCTAAGTCCACAGTGCTTATTAAGCAGCCAGTGAAGTTGCCTAATTTTCAAGTTCATCTGTGTCTTTTCAGCCTCGGTGTGCTTTTTCCAGGTTAGTCTCCTATCTAGATGAGCGCCTAGGTAGATAAGGTCTGAGTCTCCAGTCAACGAGCCTCTTCTCAACGCGTTGGAGATGCATTTGAAGGGTATTTGCTGCCTTATTTCGTTGATGTGAGGGTTCTAGGGTCAACCGGAATATCATCTGTAAAGATAAGATGTAATAAAGGGCCAAGGACACTTCCTTGAGGAACGCCTGCCAATATAGGGTAATTATCTGTATAGTAGGCATCATTCTTTACACTAAACTTTCTATCGATAGAACATTTAAGTTCAAGTTAAGTTCATACGAAACTTAAAAATTATATAATTAAGTTTATATGTAAACTTACGAAATGCCATCCGCATGCAGAGCTGCAGTATTAGAAACTGGAAGTAGGCAGCCGGAAAATGTGATTGAAGTGGGAGTAGCGAAATTTCAAACGGTTTTCAAAACATCGTTAGGCAACTACGCGTATTCCATGTGTTCTTGTTATGTTTCAGGGCATCTTCTTTAGTTGTAAGATGTAATGTCACATTTTTTCAGGGACTTTCATGAAAATTCAATTTTGTTTCAATTCTATTATTTTATTTAAAACTACATCAGAAAATAAAATGATATAACTGCTTCAGATGAAGATCAAAAAATTTGTTTGTTTTTTTTTTTTTTAATTCAAGGGTTCGTATTCAAAATATAGTCTCAATTTATGCTTGCTTTTATTTCTAATATGAAACCAACCCAGAAACTTATATTGATTTAGTTTTTCTATGAAAACAAAGCGAAACCGATATTTTGATTCAAAGGCTTTTTGTGATCTCAATTCTTCATCTAAATCACAACTGAAACTTGATGTTTTCATTTTTTGACACAAAAAAGGTTCCAAATCTAAGGGCAAAAGCAGTAACTTCTTCTTTAGTGGTGACTGGAACAGACATCCTTATCTATTATACGCTGCGCGTAGAAAAAACGCCAAGCCCTTCGATCTTCTGCGTTCCTCCTCCAATTCGTCACACCAAGCTTCGACAGTATTCCAAAAGCCTGGTCCTTTCAACGGAGTTTTGGTCACCCTCTTCTGCACCATCCATTGACTTCGTTGTAGAAAACCTTCCACGCCGGAGCATTTGGGTCCATCCGCACAATATGACCCAGCCAACGCAATCGCTCTATATTAATGCGTTTGACCACGTCGATTTCGGCATATAGCTCATACAGCTCCGTTAACGATGATGGGTCCATATATTTTCCGCAGTATTTTCCTCTCGAAAACCACCAGTACTGAATCATCCGCTTGCGTCATAACCCAGGATTCTGCGCCATATAACAAGACAGGCAGAACCAACGTCTGGCACAGTCGAATTTTTGTTTGTCGATAGAGGGCTTTATCATTGAATCGCTTGCTTAGCCCATGGTAACATCTGTTAGCAAGCAACACTCTCCTCTTTGCCTCCATGCTGACATTATTCGGGTTGTTTACAGCGTAACCGAGGTGAATGAATTCTACCACCACCTCAAAATTTTAGTTGTCAATGTTCACACAGCGTCCCAAACGAGTAGACTCTTTGTCCGTTGAAACCAATAACTTTTGTTTGTCCTCATTTACCACCGGACCCATTTTTGCTGCTTCCTTCTCGATGCTTGAGAAGGCTGCAGTAACATTGGTTCTACCTGTCTTGTTATATGGCGCAGAATCCTGGGTTATAACGCAAGCGGATGAATCAGTACTGGCAGTTTTCGAGAGGAAAATAGCCCGGAAAATATATGGACCCGTCGTCGTTAACGGAGAGTATCGCCGTCGCATGAACAATGAGCTGTATATCGACATCGACTCGGTCAAACGCATTAATATACAGCGATTGCGTTGGCTGGGTCATGTTGTGCGGATGGACCCAAATGCTCTGGCACGGAAAGTTTTCGACAACGAACTCGATGGAAGGCGCAGAAGTGAAACTGCATTGGGAGGACCTGGGTTTGGAAATACTGTCGAAGATTGGTGTGACGAATTTGAGGAGAAGCGCAGAAGATCGAAGCGCGTGTAATTGATAAGGCTGTCTATTCCAGTCGCCACATAAGAAGAGATTGGCAGAACTTGAAAAATGACTGATAAATTTCAAGATTTTCCGAACAGAGTATCGACGGAAAGCTTTGCACGAATTAGGTCAATACTTGTAGCTCAATAAGGAACTGGTTCACATCGTAATCGTGCGATCAATGGATTTTCGATCGGACCTTCATGAATTCGTTATCGTCACTACTCTTACTCTTGCTGAGAAAACTGGGATAAAGAGGAGTTGTTTTATTAAAAGGTATCAAATGGACTATAAATTTGACATTTTTTTTTTTTGTAGAATATTTGTTTATATCTATGGTTAGATCGAATTGGCCCAAAACCATAAAACGTGTGTTTTAGCAGAAGAGTTAAATATTTTCATACAAATGAAATAAGTTAAGGGAGAAACTGCTTGGTTTTTACCTCAATGAGGTAAAATGAGGCTCATGCCGGAAGTAGTAGTAAATTAATAACGCAGAAATACTACACATATCAGGATTACGACAACCATAATTTTGTCCATAGAAAAAAAATTATGCAAGCATCCCCAGTAGGGTTGTCTTCCAATCTGCTACTAACTTCTTTCCCAACCTATTAGCGCAATTGAAGTGAACTCCAGCTCCATTCAAAATCATTAAATATTTTTTAAAATAATTAAAATACATGTGTACGAATAAATGACACTCGAAACGACAAATCAGGAAACTGAAAAAAGAAACGGCAATTGTATTTTGGGGAAGTTTAAAACAAAAGGACCTCTTAATAACGTAAAACAAAAGATATCCTTTACATAAATCACAGAAAATACTCGGGAATTGTATTTGTTGCGAACCGTTACGAAGGAGAAAGTAATTAAAAATATGTATGTCATTAAAAAGAATGTAGATATCCTGACGAAACACACGAGGACATCTCCAGCTTTTAAGAGTTTCGTCGCCCAACTCTTTCAATTGACTGATGCATTCGAATGAAAGCTAAAATTTGGCAGGAGAAAACCTCTAAGCATTTAAACCAAACAATCTCGTCAAGTGGGTGCTAAAATGAGGTGGGGGATGGAAACGAAATACAAATTTTCTACACACATCGTTAGGGTGGTTTTTCGAAAAAAAAAAGAAAAAAACAATAACTCCAGCTCATACCAGCTGCTACATTTGTTGATGCATTTTTGCAGAATATTGTCTATGTTTCCGTTTCGAACACCAGCACCCACCATGCAACACATGTGGTGGCCTCATCAGCTTGTGCCTCATAGAGGCACAGAGTGATGGACGGTAACTTGCTTTATGCCACACGCTGGTTGGCTCATCACACTGCAAAAGCTAGCATTAACAATAGCGTAATAAAGATGATAACGACAATGCATTTTCAAGACAGCCGTTGTTCCCCACAGACACAAGTTGTAGCCTTTGAACAACGTTTAAACCTCAACTACACGCCAGCTACAACTGACTTGAGGATGTGTGAATGGACCCAAAGACAATTGGACTGACAGTACGTAACGATAGCTCGCTACCAACTGGTTTCTTGTTTGTTATGAGAATGCGAAAAATCAAAATGTAAATAAACAATAGCAATTGAGAATAAGACGTAGTAAGAGGGCAACAACGTAGAGAGAAAGAGAAAATGCTAAACATTAAATATCTTCAAGAGAATTCGCCTAGTGCTGAGTATTCCTCCAATAGAGAGCGGTGCGCTATAACTTATACAAAGAGTATCTCATGGATACTTTTACTTTAGCGCCTCCTGGCGTCAATTCCTGGACTTACAATAAAAGCAAAACATGTTTATGAGATAAATTATCTAAGGGTTTGGTTAAGAGTAATTACAATATAAGAGATTTTTAAACTAATTTAAATAAATTAATTGTTATTTGCGCTTTAAAAACGGAATATCCGGAAAAATTTTTTAAAAGTTTGTATAAATTTTTTTGAAACATGTAGAAGTTGAGAAATTATAAATAATTTCATATTCAATTTTAATTAGGTTCCGGTATTGGCATTGATTTTCCTTAAAGACAGAGATGATAGGGTTGGTACTAATGTACTTTTTTTGTGGCTACCTCAGAAACTATATATAGCATGTGACAAAGCGCTGGAAACTTAATTTAGTTGGAAAAGACGTTCAATACATGAATTCCAGAAAATACTGGAAATATCTACAAATTACACAACATTACAAAAATGTGATCCAGTAGCGACTTTAACTATAAAAAAACTATAAAATGTGATCCAGTAGCGGCTATAACATGTTTTCTTATAATTGCAATTTAACTACAGAAATGGTATGGATTTTTAATGCTGTGAATACATTTTTCCTGGATTTTTAAACAAAAGAAGATACCTTAATATACTTCAAGAACGAATTACCGCATTTAGTCGCGAATAATGCCTATAAATTCCTTCGATAATTTTGGAAATCTGGCAGCGGTGACCGCCGTTTAGATAATGACAGGTGGATTTATCTATGTCCGAACCTAAAATCATATGCATGATAGTAATGTGTCCTAAACATCATACCACGGCTGCTCCCACATCTAGAAAATCAGGCATACTTCCAAATTTTGCCAACAAAAGTGCATTGTCTACCAGTTAATATAATAGGGTATGCGAAAAACCATCTTGCCTCACATAAATCTCATACAAACTGCCCTAATTCTAAATGCTGCTGTTTGAAAATACTAACAAATATTAATTTTCTCAATTTCACAATAAAACGCAGATTTATCTGGCGATTTATCGATAAATATAAACAATTAGAATTCTTACCTTCCTGTTTTCATTTATAAAAATCTATCTCAAATTTTGTTATAAAATTTTCATAAATTTTTATAATTTTTCAAAATAAAATTTCATAGTTTACTACAAGTTAGAAGTCCACTTTTCTTCCCTTCAATCTCTCCTAACCTGTTTCAGATAGTCTCAAATTGCCAACAGACATTTTGCAATTCTTCCTTTCCAAAAGAAAGAAAAAAATCTCGATTTTTTAATGTAAAACTTCCGGTTTAGACTTTGAAAATTATCAACAAAAAAAAAAAAAAAAAATAAATAAATAAAAAAATAAATAAAAAGAAAATATTTTTTTTTTCATTAACAACTATTAAACTACTAAAGAAACACTTTTGAACTCTTTCTGAAAAAAAATTAAAAAAAGTCATGCCTCAAACGGGAAAAAGGTACTTTTTTCAATTATTTTGTAATTAAAAGTAAATAAAACATTTGCAATTATTTTCACTAGAATCGAATTAGCTATACAAATAGCCTGGCATTATTAAAGTATTCTTGCCAAAATTGAGACTGTTTAGGCTAGTTTTAAACTTGATAAACATAAAAGTAAAGTTCTATTACACACGCCGAACTAAACATAAACTATTAAAGAAAAAACGTTTTTTTCTTGTAGTTGCTCTTTTTTAATTATCTTGTGAAAACGAATCGTATACTTGCATTTAAAAGTACAAATTTTATGTTAAATATATGTTTCTATTATTGTTGAACTTTTAAAGTGCTTCAAATTATTCACATTATTTATTATAACAGAAATTTTCCCTGACATTTTATCAATTTTTATAGGCAAAAAGCCTAAAGTTCTATGAAAACACGCCTAAAATTGTCGACTAAATAAATGTTGATGACTTGATATAGAATCACCCAAACATTTTGCGTAGTAGTTTCTACATTTTGCAACGAAACGTGAGAAACAATTCTCGTGCAGCAACACATTTTCGCTGAAACACATCTGAGCAATTTGCCACCGCCGTTCCCATCCATATCCCATCACTATCTACTGAGTAATGCAATATTCACATTAGAATTTGAATCTCTTTCACATGTAGTCGAGGCGCAAACCCTTGCTCACGTATACCCATATAAGTATCTATTAGATGATTGTATAAGACTGTATTAATCATTTACCGTTTGTTAGCTACACATAATGCAATGCTAGTATCTCTTCTTACGACGACAACATAGGCCACTCTCTTGTCATATACAGTTTTTAATGTTTTGCTCTCCTACAATAAGATTTGTCTTGTTTACAGCTCTACCATCGCCGGAACCAGCTGTTTTTCATCGTTCTTGCAAAGACGAGCAAACTCTCCGCTTCTCTCTTTCTAACCTTCGTGCAGTAAATGGGCATTCCGTTCGTTTTGTGGGTAAAAACTTTGCTCAATCTCTAGTTGAGACGAGAACGTTAGCGTGTTTGGACGTGTTCGATGTGTAGCAAAGTAACGCGATATTGAAAGTGTGTAACGTGAAAGAAAGCACCATAACAACGCGTACTATTGTGTATGTGTGTTTATTGCGATTTTCAAAAAAAGTGCCAAATCGAAGAGAATCATTTTACCCTTAAGCAGTCAAGTGAAATAAATAAAAAAAAAAAAATAGAAACAAAAACGTGAATTTAACAAAACATTGCAAAATTCTAAACGAAATCGGATTTGAAGGCGACAAAGCAAAACGTGCTGCTGCTGCTGCCTGGTCTTTAAAATATCACCCATCAAGCCGTTGTAGCCCGTCGCTCCCTCACCCTCTTTTCATGAAATGTTTAGCTCTATGCTGGCAATATTGGGTTAGCACAAAAGGCGACACTTGAACGGGGAGCCGAATGAAACCAGAATTTGGAGCAATCAGGGAGAAGAGAAATGGAGAAAAAGAAGAAAAATGTTTGCATATGCGAAAAATTATGAAATGAAGTGAAAATTTTTTTGCAAAAAAAGAAAACAAAGTTAGGAAAGTGTGCGAAAAAAAGTGTTAAGAAATTGTGAAAATTTCACTGGAAAAGAAAATGCTAAAAGTTTTAAAGCAAAGTGCATTTGAATAAAGAAAGAATATCCAACCAAAAAGTGTTAAATCTTTAAAATATGAAAATTTTGCTAAAACTTAGCTATGGCCGTAAAAATTGTTATCCAAAACGTAAACAAAGCATAAAGCGCAACAAAAATTTTGCAACACAACCGATCCCTAACGCACAAATCGTATCAAATTCATGTTAGTTTCACAATTTTGTAATCTTGTTGAACTTTAACGTATGACCTCAGACATTATCTATATGCTTGCTTTATTCAGTTTAACGTGTAACAGCTTAAACGAAGTGTCAACTTTTTATCGCCCATATTGTCGAAAACTTACTTAAGCCAAAAGCTAAGCAAACCTCACAAACGCGTTATCTTCATCACAAACGTAACGTAACACTCTTAACGTTTAACGGGAAGTTTGCCCAAAATTGTTTACTCTTTCTGGAGACCGCGCGAAAACAGGATTTTTTCCACATTTTAAAGCCTTTAATTTGCATTCACTTTTTAACCCCTCCCGCTTGCGCTTTTCCCCTGCAAAACAAAGCGCTTTTTAGCTTGGCGGATTAGTTTCAAAACTGAAACTCACTCTAAACATTGTCTAAGGTAAGTTATTTGTGTCCTTTGAAAGTTCAACAACAACCCTTAAATCTTCTTAAAAATCATACGATATACAAAATGTACACAGTTTTGTTAATGTGTTAATGCTAATGCTAAATTATTCATAATTACCCGTAATACCATAATCATTAGCTCACCAGTGTGGCAGTAATATTATCAACCCCTTTTGGGGTTTAACAGCGGAATTGTTTAAAGCTGACGCCTAAACCGGAGACATTTAGACAAGGTGTCACTTTATAACTGCGGCTTCTAACATAATATTCGTTTCGTATTCGTGTGTTTTTTTCTCCTGCTTTCTGCAATGTTAATTAAAACATTCTGATTGGATTCCTGTCAAGTCTAAATAGGTTTCCATCTGACACCTTATATGGGTTTATTGCGTGCTGCCTGTGAACGTCTAATTCAATTTTGCCTTTGTTTCATCTTAAATGGAGTTGTGTTGCCATAAATCTTAAAGATATTCCAGTGTGATATGGTAAATACCAGCCGGGTTTCTTTGTTATATGGCAGGCACTAAGGTGTGTTGGGCACGCCATTCAACCCTTAAAGCAGTGCATTCGAGTGTAGGGTAAAGAAGACCAAAAGGGTCCTGAACCAGTTTCGGAAACAGCAGAAGATCGAGTTTGGCGAGCTTTGGAAGAAGAGGCTAGACTTATGTACGATATATTACGTACATGCAAGCATATTACGCAGCAAAAACAAAGGTACGCCAAGGAAGTGAAAATCAGTCATAACTTGTAATGCGGAATTGGTTAGGAATAATTATACAAAGGTGTATCAACACAAGAAGGTAGCATCATTTAAACAACCCCAGCAAATGCATGTTTCGATTGGTAGCGGAACTACCAAGCTCGTGCTCGTATATTCACTATCAATTCAAGTTCGGCTTTGAAATTTTTGTTATACTGATGTCGTCAACTTGTAGATTGAGTGAATTGTTTGGGTTAAAATGGAAAACTGGTATATGCATAAACTTGAGATTTGCCTAAGGCTTAAGGGAATTCTCTTTTTGTGGTGCCCTAAGTACTCCAAATTTCGTATCTGTTAAGTTTTTTTGCATCTTTTTTTTTGTCGAAAATTGCTGTCCAGTTCAATGCAGTTTTCGGCATACCTTTATAAGTATAAGAAACATCCTGCTCTAGAAAGTAAAATACCAGTAACAGTAACGCTTTTTTATTTGCCACTAGCTGACCCGGCAAACGTTGTTTTGCCTTCAAAATGTTAATGTGGTAAAAAAAATTAATTGCAAAAATCTCATCTCCAACGCCATCTATCACTTCAAATAAAACCTTTTAAACCTTCCGGAATACTCTACCAATAATTTAAGACCAAAATGAGCCAAATCGGTCCAACCGTTCTCGAGCTTTAGCGAGACTAATGCACAGCAATTAAATTTTTATATATATAAAAATAAATAAAATAAGATTAAGCTATCACTGATTGCCTCCTGGCAACAATCCAATTTGTTAATTCATTCCAAAAATGTTTTCGGTAAATTAAGAGGCAATATTTTCCAGAATGCGTCTAAAGTTCTTCATATAATGTGGCCAGAAACACACAGCATTTTCACAAAACAAATGTGCCTGCTAATTCCTAACTGTCCTTTGCAATAAAACCGGTTATTGTCGATTATTTTTGGTATATTTTTTCTTTGGCTTGATGTTCTGAATAGCAACAATAAACTTGCAAATAGCTTTGATTTATTTTATTTTCCGATACCAACAACAAAATTTGTATTAATTTTTTTTTCTCTTTCACACTTTCAAAAAGGAATCTACAAACGATTTTGATTTCGATTCATACACCTGAGATGAAAGTAGAAACAATTTCGTTGCTGATTCAGTTTATGAAATGTTTTGTTTGTATTTTGTTTGAAAGTTTTTAATTTAATTAAAAAACAAACAAAACTTTTAAATAGCTGTGAAAATTGCTGAGAGCCTGGTACAGCAAATTCGGAAAATTAATTATTGAAAGCATTATTATTGTTACTCTTTCCAATTTGGCGCCAGATCATATTTAATGAAAATAAACAAAACTCCTTCAGCTTTCTCTTCTGGTTCAGATTAAGAAATAACAATTCATGGAATTACACTTTTGCAAATTATTTTTACTTTCGTTTTGTCTGCATTAAAACGGGAAAAGAGAGTTAACATAATTGTGAATCACAACAAAAAGTGGACATAATTTTGATTCGAATGCCAAAAGCGGCACCTAATCAGAACTATTTTCAGGTTTGATTTCGTTTTCATGACAGTTCCTTTTGGAAATGCGCCTTACAGTGCGCCTTTATATACGAGTATATGAGAGAAACTTTTCAAATAAAGGGTTTTTAAAAAATTATACACATTTCCATTAACAACCTTTTCCATTTAAAACCAAAGAAGACACTATTCATACTGGAAGCTGCTACATAAAGTTTTTTTCGTGTATAAAAGTTTCATGGAAATAACTTTCCGCCATAAAAGGCATCATGGATGGTACTCTTAATGTAGAATTATCATGGAAGATAATTTTTCATATAGACAAATGTTATAGATAAAAAATGTTCGTACAGAAAAGTGGAAGACACTATAGAAAAACCGCACGAAAGATGCATTTTATAATAAAAAAATGTAATGGAATGCACACTTTGTATAAGAGGGCGCCAGGAAAAATTCATATTTCGTACAGAAAAATGTCATTGAAGATCATTTTAATGCATAAAAATGTCACTAAAGACACTTTTCATTCAGAAGGTTGTTGTGGAAGACATTTTTCATATTGAAAAGTGTCATGGAAGACACAGTGCATACATATATATCATGGAGGATTTAAAGAAAAGCCTTGGAAGATATCTTTCACAGAGGTAAGAATAACAGAAGATGGTTCCAGTATGAAAAAGTGCATTGGAAAGTACTTTTTGTCTACAAAAGTATTATAGAAAACAATTTTCATTAACAATGTTATTATGCAAGACACTATTTATAAAAAAAAAAACTATCATGGAGGATATCTTTCTGAGGACACTTTTCCTAAAGAAATGCGCTACTGAAGGCAAAGTTGTTTTCTATTAGAAAAATTTCTGTTAAGACTCTTCGTTGTGTAAAAGGCATCTTCTAATATACAGGGTGGCCCAAAATGACCGAAGTGGTGTGAATTGCTTATAACTTTTTATTTAAGACATATTTTTTTAATTTGTTTTTTTTTTTAAATACAGTAAATTTATGGAGAATATTTTTAGATTAGTTATTAAAAAAGATATCATTGAAATGGTGGCCATTTTCTGCTTCGCACAAATGTGCTCTTTCCAACACATTTTCCATGACCTTTCGCAAAATTTCTGGTGTTATGTTGTTAATTTCGTCTCGAATATTGGATTTTAATTCGCCAATAGTCCTGGGCTTATTAACATAAACTTTCCCTTTTAAATAACGCCAAAGGAAAAAGTCTGGAACGGTTAAGTCCGGGAACCGCGGAGGCCAATTAAAATTGCTTGTACGCGAAATTATTCTTTCACCAAATATGTTGCGTAAAAGAGCAATGGACCGTTGATTTACAAAGTAAATTTCAACGATTTGGGCACGTTGTTCAGTTGTGTATTGCTTCGTTATAAATTCTCCAAGTCTTCTTTACAAAATACCAAAAGGAAAGAAAAAAACAAATTATAATAAAAAGGTTATAAGGAATTCATACCACTTCGTTCATTCTGGGCCACCCTGTACTTTTTGAGAGCACAATTTTCTTCCAACACTCCTCTTGACATGAAAGTGTGTTCTAAAAATTTTTGTCATGTAAAAAATGTCCTCCAAAATACTTTCTCTTGCAAATCAACCATAACAAGTGTCTGTCCCTTCGACTGCTTAGAAAATTAATAACTTAGATAGAGATCATGTTCTATTTTGAATGCTATTGGGAAGTTTTTAAAGTATAAGAACACGGGCGAGAGTGAAACTGCTAACTTCATACAATTTTTGGGGAAGAATTAACAGAACAACAATGTTTAAGGATACATCAGAACATTTAAAAAAAAGTTATTTAATTTTGTTTCCTTCTTCGGTCGTTCATTTTTTTAATTCTTTATTCGGAAATTTGAATAAGTTGTTGGAAACAAAATGGTCTAAATTAAAAAACGTATCTTGAAATGTCTTGATGTACCAGACCATTTTGTTTCCAACAACTTATTCAAATTTCCGAATAACAAAGTGGTGGATCGAGAAGATTTCATTATAAATTTTTAAAGTATAAGATCACTGGGGACAGTAAAACTGCTAACTTCATACAACTTTTGGGGAAGAATTAATAGAACAACAATGTTTAACGACACATCGAGACAGTTCAAAATACGTTTTTGAATTTAGGCCATTTTGTTTCCAACAACCTATTTAAATTTCCGAATAAAGAGAATGGTGGACAAAAAAAATCCATTATAAAATCCGAAATATAATTTTTTATTTACAACATCAGCATTCTTGAGTATAGAAATTTTTATCAAGAAACTTTGAGAAGCCTGAAAAATATGGGAACGTTAAAATGTACAGTAACGAGCAGTGAACAGAAGGCCTGAATTGTAGGCCATGTTGAAGAAGCCAATGAAAAAGAAGCCGTGATGAGAGAGAATACTGAAATGTTGAAAATTTAACTGCCACTTAGCTTTTGGAGCACGTTGAAATAAGTACTTCAAAGAAAAGAAAATCAACAATCCGAAGTTAATCAGATTGTCTAATACATCCCTGATCATCTGAGGAGTACAGTCAGTTTGTAGCAGTTTCCAAATATAAATCTTCTCTTTCAAATCGCAATTTATCAATTCTCTTGAATATTACCATATTTTTTAATAAAACTGATTGTTGGCTACCAAAACCTTCACTTTGAAATCTATATGCAGAAGGTTATCCAATTATTGGTTGCACAACCGTCGGTCTGGCAAGGCTGTCAGCTGTTAAATACCTGTCATCTGAAGTGTCATTTATTTAATGAAAGGTTTGCCATTTACGAATATGGATCATTTAACAGCCAAAGAAAGCGTAAAAATACAGGGTGGCGCAATAGAACGTGCATATTTAAAAAATAGATTAAAAAATAAATACAAAAGGTATGGTTAAAATAAATCGAAGGCATTGTAGAGTAATAAATGGAGTTTATTTTTTAAAAATAACATCATCTAAATGGTGACCCTCTCTACGACGGCACTCCTCTAACCGCAAACGAAAATTATTGAAAACTTTCTTCAGTAATACTGATGTAATGGCTGCCATTTCACTACGGATATTCTCCTTGAGCTGAATGATGTTTCTTGGATTATTAGCGTAGACTTTGTATTTGAGGTATCCCCACAAAAAAAAAAAAGTCAAGAGGCGTCAAGTCTGGACTACGTGGGGGTCATGGTATATCACCTCTTTTCGAAATCAGTCTGCCAGGGAACATCTGCTTCACCACCGTCATGGAGTCATTTGATGTGTGATAGGTAGCTCCATATTGTTGTTGGAACTAAGATCTGGAATTCACTATTCTTGAACTTTCAATTTCTGGAGCCAAAAATCCGTCCAACATCTCAACATAGCGTTCCGTATTAACCGTGACGTTTTGGCCCCGCGCGTTTTCGAAGAAAAAAGGACCAATTATTCCTCTGCCAGAGATTGCTGCCCATACTGTCACTTTAGGACTATGCAATGGTTTCTGGTGTTTGATTTAGGGATTTTCACTGTTCCAGTAACGACAATTTTGACGGTTTACGAACCCATTCATAAGGAAATGAGCCTCGTCAGAGAAAAGGATATTGTCAAAATTGGAAAATCGATTAAGCATTTCATTAGCAAATGCGAGCCTTGCTATGAAGTCAGACTCTTTCAATTCTTGTGTTAGTTGCAGCTTATATGGATGCAGTTTAAGATGTAATGTTAAAACTTCGTCGCGATAATTGTAAGACAGACGATCTCTTGCGAGTCGACATTTGTGGATTTTCTCGTACTGACTCCATAACTCTCTCAACATTGTCTTCGGTTTTGGATGTTCTTGGGCAACCATTTGCTTGTGGTTTAAATGTTGAACCGGTCTCTTCAAAACGCTTTACTCATATTTTAATTCAATTAGCACTCGAAGCTTCACTAATTCGCCGTAGTCCATATTCAGCACAATATAGTCGCCTAGTAGCAATATATGAATGAGAGTTCTCGTAAAATGCGCGTACGCAAAATGCGCGACGCTTTCCGTCAAAGTGGTTCAAAGCGACTAAAACTCCATAAGCCCGCCAATCCGACGATGTAGGCGAATGAATTTTCTTTAAAAAAGGAATTTTCTTTAAGAAAAGGAATTTTCGTTAAGCAAAGTAATTTTCTTTAAGAAAAGGAATTTTCTTTAATATAAACTAAATAAGTTATTATTTTTCACAAATAAAAATTCGCTGGCATTTGTAGGCAGTTGTCATAACTGTTACAAATGAAGCGAGTTTTTATTGGCAGCTTTTCCTTTAAACCTAAATCTAAATACGCATTCATTGCATGGTGTTACTAAATATTAACAGTTATTACAGAAATATTAGCCGTAATTTATGGTAAATTGTAAGTTCGTTGTATAACTTTTGAGCTAAAACCGCAAATGCATAACTTTTCGAAAGTTAAACCTCACAAAACTTCGTTTATTTGAGTAAGATTTTGAAATGAAACATTTCACATGCCAAAACAAATGAAAATGAATGCATGTGCGAGTATATTTTAGAGTAGTCATTGTTTAGTTTTACGGTGATCTCTCAAAATCCTTGATATACAAAATAAATTATGAGAGGAAAAAATTATTTAGTTTCTTTTTCCAACATTCACGACATTGTGATTTGGACATAGTAGAGATTAGTTACAACAAGATTTGAAAAATTCGATAAAATTTCAATAAAGCCAATACATTTGCTTTGTATTTTAGTAACATACTCGTATGCTATTCGAGGTAATTTCCCTTATTTTCTATATTTTTGTAATACTTTTCTTCCATAAAATTTCATCGAATTGTAAATTCGTCATCATTATTGTATTCTATATTTAGTCCATATCGTTAGTTGATTTTGTATTGTGTTTAATATATTTCACATTTTCATTCCTTTGTACAATTTGTACGTGAGTCTACAAACATTTGGTTATCTTATCGATGGCGTTCTTATTTTGTTTCCACTACAATTTATCATTAAATCAATAAAGACAATTATGAGTTATGCCATTTGATACCCTCATTTTTAGTGTGTAAATACATATCGTATGTATAGTAGGATGGGGTGTTGCTCCATGCTAGCCGCCGAGTGTAACAGAGTGCCGTCAGAGTTATTACAAATCAATTTCTCAATAGCAGTACAGTGATCGAGACGGACAAGAGGTAATGCGGTCAATTTTATTGATCCTATTCGTAGAAATTATGACTTTATTTAGAGAAGTTATTAATCTAAAGCAGCTGGTTTTGAGCGGGAAGTTTGTTTATGTCCGATATTTAAACGCGTTAAAGAATAAATGCAAAATATACCAGGGGAAATCAGCAAGACTTTAAATACTTCGCATAGCAACAATATACGATATACATTATTGAAAGGCATAGTCTGTTAAAAATATGCAATGACAAGTATAGTACAAGTTTGGCTTAAGCATTTATATACGATATTTCTGAAATAAATATTTAGAGTTCACACCGAAAGCAAGTTTTATATTGTCTCTCATAGAACAACATGAGACTTAGTCATTGTGTATTTTGGTAAGAAAAAACTGGACATTTAAATTTTTTTTTTTCTGTGAATTTATATGATGCTCGTTTTTGAATTTATTATCAATCGACAAATTATGATTCGTATAAAGAATCTTTTATTAATGGTTTATATGACTCTTATTATAATTACCAAAACTTAAGATAGAAAAATCTGTTAGAAGCATTACTTGAACAGTTTCAAAATCAACCCGTTTCAAAATCGTTTAGAATGTAATTCAAAGCTTGTGGCTGGACGGATAGCTCTTACGGTATACGCCAAAATACCATCTTCAGCGCCCTTTGCTGTTTGTGCTCTCTCGAGCATCATTGTCGCCTTTAGGGTCTATAACTTCACAAAACATTAGAAAAGTTTTACCCACCGCCACGAACATTTTCTCAACGAAGAGCACATGCCAGCTGGCTGTGTCAATATAATAAATTTCGCAAGCTTTTGAATCATATCCTAAACTATGTTGAAATGGATCCAAGAATTCATGTGATGCTTCCAAGATATTTTTCTTCGTTAAATTTTGGTAATTCTAATAAGAGTCATATTCATTATAGCAATCATAATTTGTATAATATAACTAGTTATCTTACACATTATGCAAGGTAAATCCTATGATCCACTCAATGATAGCTAAATTTTTCGGCTTACAAATGAAGTTTATAAACTGGACGATATGTTGTTTCAATACGATGTTGGACGAGCCACATAAAACAACCGATTTTGACTTTATTGCATGAGAAGTTTGCAGAAAGTATAACTCTCTATGGTTTGGCGATGCCAGTTGACCATCAAAATCATGCGATTTGACGCCTTTGGACTTGTTTTGTGGGGTCGGATAATCCACAAATGTTAGATCATTTGAAAACCAACAGTAGTCAAGTTATCGCCGTGATACCGCCAGAAATGTGCGAAAAGGTGGTCGAAAACTATTTTAGAAGGATCCACTACTGTAACGAATCCAGAGGCGGTTATTTAAATCACATTGCATTTCGTGCAAGTTCCAAGCATTGTAATGAAATAAAAGTTTCATCAAAATCCTAGTTCTATGTGTGTTTTGTTTAACTTTACTTTTGAAAACGAAAAATGGATAACCCATTAATACAAATTGAGTTTTTTGCAGAAAAGCTGTCAAAAACACCAACTTTTTATACATGTCTGTTAATTATCTTTATAAATTTAGTAATGTTTGGTAGGAATGTCAGTTCTATTCATCAAAATTTCAAGATTTCTTGCAAAATTTCAGACTGTTTTTATAGTTTTTTTTCTCTTTTTTTTCAAACAAACTTCATACAAATTACAACTCAACGCCGCATAGAGACTAATTGGCAAAATAATTACATCAAAATCGTAGATTATTGGTAAATTTACAAAATACCATTTGTTCGCAACAACATGTATTCTTCCATGGAAGATCGACTGCCACTAATCGTTGTTTATTCACTCACTTTTGTCATGATTCCATTGAAAAAGGTAACCACATAGATGCCCTCTACACTGGTTTTAAAAAAGCTTTTGACAAAATTAACCATTAAATTTTGATAAGGAAACTCTTCAAAATGGGCTTTTACTCGTCACTATTGAGCTGGTTACATTCTTACATCTCGGGAAGAGTTTTGTTTGTTAAAGTTCATAAAGCTGAGTCTAATCTAATTTACGTGAAATCGGGTATACCACAGGGTAGCCATTTGGGCCCATTGCTTTTCCTCTTTGTCAATGACATCCCTAATATATTAAAGTATTGTCAATGTCTGTTATGTGCGGATGACTTGAAACTATTTTATAATATAACATCTATCCGGGACTGCGTACACTTTCAACAGGATATTGCAGCACTAATAGTATGGTACCGCGGCAACCATCTATTTTTAAATTTTTCTAAGTGTAATATTATGACTTATGTATACTCGTAAGCGCTTACCAATTGTGTACAGCTACGTATATGAAAATGATCAAAAATTTCCACGTGTGAGCATTGTAAAAGATGTGGGTGTATATTTTGATAGCGCACTGACTTTTAAAGATCATATAAATTACTTAGTTTCTAAATCTAATTCACAACTTGGATTTTTAAAAAGAAATACCAAAATGTTTTTGAATTTTGAAGCTATTACTGTTTTATTTGGATCTTTGATAAGATCTCAATTAGAGTACGTAAGCTTTGTTTGGAGTCCTTTTTATGAAGTAGATATCAATCGGATTGAAAAAATTTAAAAGCGCTTCACAAGATTTGCCCTTCGAAAGAACTTTTCTTTTGATAACATGCCACCGTACGAAAGCCGTTGCAATATTCTAGGAATTATGGAACTTTCTAACCGCAGAAAGCTTCTAGGCATCATTTTTATAAAGGATATTATAGATTCAAACCGAATTGCTATCCGTTCTACCCTTTTACATACCAACACGGTCTTTAAGAGAAACTCATTTGTTCGCTGTTCCATTTCATCGAACTAATTATGGAAGGAATGAACCAATTACTCGATGTTTGTAAATATTTAATTTGGTGGCCAATATTGTCGATATAACTCTCAATAGATTCTCATTTAAACGAGCTGTACTCAGACTTTTAGCTAATGATACCTCATTTTGAAGATTTTTACTAAATTTGTAATTTGTTGTTGTAATCTATTGCAACCGACTACTTAGTAAATATGTATAGTTATATACTTGTAACTATAGTTATGTTGTTTTATTCAAATTTTCCTATTTTTGTAATCTGTAAGAGCAATGCTCAGTAGATGTAAATAAGTAAAAAAAATGCATATAGTCAGCATACATTTATGAAAAATCTAAATTCTTGACATTTACTTTAATATGAGCTCAAAATTCATATCAAAGCTCTTCCACATTTTGCAATCAATACTTTGTCACTAATGATTTAAATAATGAAAATGTTTCTAGTGATTTCAACTGCTGTGGTAAAATATTGTACTGACCCCTCCATTTGCGTGCTGCTGAAAGCAAGTTGGGTGCCGCACAACTCGAACAGAAAGCTGTCATGTAGCACAAACATATTTCATATTCAAAGGCGGATTAAGTTCGAACTTGAGCAAATTTTGTGTAATAGGTAAAAACTTGTTTATATACCAGGATTACAACATCCGACTTTAGAAAACTGCCATCTTCTCTGATTTCTTTTGTAATATTTTGACTTTATTTTCCTTAATTAAAAACAACATTAGGTGGTATTTAATAGAGTCCGGAAGAATCTAAACTAATTGATGTCCTTTAGAAGCGGATCCTCCTTGATGTGGACGTCATTATTTAATAATACCCAAAAATATGATTTTGTTGTTAGGAGAATTATAGGAATGTGCTGTTTTTGAGACATCCACTTCTCGGACTTATGGTAGGCTGAAGCTCATAGAGCTGTGCTACTTTACTCCTATTCTCTTGTTCAATTTAAGATATTCTTTCATGAGGACCTTAGTCATGATTAGAACTTATAACATATAAAATGATATTCAAATCGGAACAATAGATTATTGCGCCAAAATGCATAACATTTTCTGCTTAAAAGAACAAACAAATCAAAGATTTGAAGCATCAAGTTTGTAGAGCAAGCCGATTTTGAAGCTAATTTCTTCTCGTTTCTCATAAGCTAATAGAATTCGTCAACCAAAAAAAAAAAAAAAAACAACAATCAAATTGAACTAAGTTAGAAATCACATCGAAATCTTAAAATTTTACACAATATTTTAATTCAGGTGAAAATTTACGGAATCAAGGACATATTGGACTACGAGTTATGTGAAATTGTTGGCCTTTACATTACGATTATATATTATATATTAGTTTGCTGATTAATTTAATCTAGAGCTCTGCTATAATTTGATATAAATTATAGTTTCATTTACGATCCAAATAAATTAGACTATAACGTCATGAAACCAAAGTCTTGTCATCTTTTCGGCATTTATTAACGAAGAGGGATTATAAATGACCTTCTAATGATACGGAAAGGATAGGTTTTGCCGATCAAAATTAACCTATCGTTTCTTTATCGCCATTTCATAAAAATATCATGTCCTTTAGATGTCGAGAACTATATCAAAATATATATTTCACATTTGGTTGTTCGTAAAATTCGTTCGGTTAATTCGTTAGTTCACCATATGTCACTTCTCACGTCACTGACGTAGAGTACCTTCAAACACTATCAAAACTTCCTCCCACCCCATCTCTAAACTGTTTACTATTGTTTACTTGAGTTCTCGTTCTAGTCGTTAGAGGTTATAACGTTTAAAAAAAAAAGTTCTAAGATGTGCAAGAAAATATGCAAAAAAAGAGCATTTTAGGCTTATTAGGCTGTATTATTTCCGAAAAGAAAAAAGTCTGTTTATGAAGAAAACGGACCAAATGAAAAAACTTGCCAGAAATAGTTTAAAAGATTTTCTATGGCCGACTTCTCCGTAATGGACGCTCCCAGATTGAGACGATCAAAAGAAATTGTTCCCGAGGAGGTGAGAGATTTAATTATTGTTAATCCCCGTACAACAGTTAGAGAAATAACTGAAGTAATCAAAAAATCAGTCTCAACCGTTCACGGTGTCATAAAAGAGCTGAAGTTTGTGAAAAACCTCGATGTGTGGCTACCTCACTCTCTCACCGAGGCCCCACACTGGCTTGCGGGCTCATCAGAATCTGTCAAAGCTTGGGTAGGAAGTTTTAGCTCTCCCAACGTACTCCCCAGACCTCGGTACGTTCAAATATCACCTATTTTGCAGTCTAAGCAGCCAATTGAAGGGTTTAAATTTCCATAACGACGAGATAGTGAAAAATCGAATTGAACGCTTTTTTTTCAGAAAAACCACACGAGTTTTATGAAAGAGGAATTAAAAAGTTCTCGGAGAGGTGGCAAGAATTTATTAAAAAAGAGGGAGATTATATAATGGATTAAAATAATTGTTTTCTTGTAATTTTTTTTTTTTCTGAACCGAACGAACTTTCCGAACTTCTCGATATATCGTTTTTCATTTAGAGTAGATTATGATATCGTGAGCGACCGTGGCGCAATGATTAGTACACGCGACTATTGTTTCCATGATCGCGGGTTCAATCCCGTTCATTAAGTGAGTGCCGGTCACCATGATGTGTCCGACGAATACTTAGAGTAGTTGAGTAATCGCAAAATCTTGTAAATGCTTCCTTCGGAATCGTCGCTAAACTGTAGATCCCGTTGAGTGAGTGAGTTGAAAAATAAAATGCTTGTAAGCTCACTGAATGTGAGAAGGTCTCTTCTCATTCGTGGGATGGAAGGGAATTTGTTTTGTTTTCAATTTTTGATAATAGTAGCATGTGTGCAGTACGGTTTACTAGATATAAATCAAAATTTTTACAATTGTTTATACGATTTAAGAATTTATGGCAAATTAAGTTCAAAGCATTTTCTATCGTTCTCTTGATTTAGAAAGAGAACCTGATTATTTTGAAAAAGAGAGTAGGAATGAATGAGTAGGCAATTTTTTATTTCAAAAATGTGTGGAAATGAGTTAGGTAAGACCATTGGTTTCTTGATTTTTTGCTTGACCTTTTAATCAATATTTAATTTTATTTTTGAGGTAACGGTTTGTACATTTTGTATATCTTGTAGTGAGACAATTCATGGAACAATTGAAAAATTATTGACATGTGTTTGAGTTTAAACTAAAAAAATTACAAATTTGTATTTATTTCTGAGACTTCGTATCGACTGGGATATTAAACATCTACTGGAATAGTATATCGCTGTTTGAAAAGAATTTCTGAAGAATATGACGTATCCATAACGATAACATATCCAACTTCGCAAACGATATACTCTAAATCCTTTTTAGTATCATTATTGTTTTCGATATCTATACCAGCTTCGTTTATTGGTGTGCCATCGATTTCCAATAATATTTCAGATAATTCCACACACATGTAGTTTTTTTGCTTTTGTATAATATATGTGCAAATTCCAATACTCCAATCTACTCCAAGTTTGGTTTCAATCGATTCAGAAAACATCTTAAAAGATTTACAACCTGCAAATTGTTATCTATTTTGCAAATTCTTTGACAACAGATAAGAAATGCTTCACCATCCCCTCCACAAGAATCTAAAGCAACAGCCAACGTGCCAAGCGATAACAATTTATCTTAAGGTCGAGCCTACCAGCCTTCCCCTCTGGAATATCTCGGAAAATATCCCAGGTATAAAATTGCGAAAGTAAGGTGCTCAAACGCAAACACAGACACGCACAAACCCACACAACAGCAATTTATGACATATTTTATGATTTTAAACTTTCGGAACAAGAAAACAAACTTTTTCTTCTAGTTGGGTATGCTTAAAACAGAAAGTTTTTTTTTAATGCATTAAACGCCGGCCTAACAACAGATATCTCTTAAATACCTGAGAGTTTATTGCCGAGAAAACCTAATGTTTACACAGTTTTCACCTCAGACTCCATAGACATTATCTGGCAGGTCTTTGGATTCTGTTTTATATCGCTTGAAGTCATTGAGGAAGATGGTTTCTGTAAATGTCTTTATAGCTCATTGTCGTGTAAGGTTGGTTGGTGGCTGGATGTACTGCTGCCGTTGCTGCTGAAAGCGACGTTTTCTGTTTGTGTCTCTTTAATGTAAACATTACGTACTTTTGCTTACGTTGCCAGATTTTGTTTTTGCTTTTTTTTTTTCTTTTTCCGACTAATTTTCATCCATTAGCGCTCGTGAATTTGTTTATATGTAAAGCAAACAAAGCGTCCCGATTCCAACATCCAACACCATGAGCATTCATAGCGATGCTGACAAAAAGTACAAGCTCTACACAAGCTTTCCGTAGGCGTCTGGGTGGCGTGTGGGGGGATGGACGGGTTTGGAATCTAACAACAAATATTTATAGGCATAAACACACAACATTACTAAAACTCCCATCTTAGTCATTTTAGTGCTTCATTTTCAAGTACAATGTTAGGTAAACACAACGTCAAATAGGTAAAGCGAGCACGCAGCAGGTGTGGAAGAGGAAAAAACAGAGCCATCGCAAATAGGCAAATAGGAGGCAGATATATGCGGCCCCAACCTGACACAACTAAAATTAACTAAACAATGGTACGGGGACATACCACGTAAGACCTTGAATGGAATAACTGAATTATTTATACATTAAAGTTATTGTTTGCGTGTGTATCCGGGGAGAACTCAGATACGACATTAGCTACTGAGCTAAAATTGGACATGTTCAGTAAAAGGCGTACTTTTTAGATACTCTCGTTGGGCCGTGACACTGTCCAAAAAGTTACAAAATCATATTTTCATATACAGGGTGGGCCATAAGGGTGTTGGCGGTTTAAATATTCAATTAAAAAAAAAAACTACGAAACATAAAAAAAATATATTTGTATTTTTAAAAAGTAGAAGCATGGGAATTTTTAAGACTTAAAAATAATGTTGTCCAAATGGCTTCCCTCGGCTGCTTGACACTCTTGGAACCGAAGTCGCAAATTTTGGAAAACTCGTTGAAAAGTTGTTCTCGGTATTTTGTTACTTTCCTGAATAATGTTCCTCTTCAACTGCTCTAAATTGGTCGGATTATTCTCGTAGCCTACCGATTTGAGGTAGCCCCATAGAAAATAATCGCAGGAAGAGAGATCGGGGCTACGTGGGGGCCATTCAATATCCCCCCTTTTCGAAATGAGTTTTCCAGGAAAAACATTTTTCAGCAGCTCTATGGATACCTTAGCCGTATGACATGTGGTCCCATCCTGTTGAAACCACATCCTCGAGGTATTGCCTTGAAGTTCTTGCAAAGCTGGCACCAAAAAGTCTGCTAGCATGTTGCAATAATTGTTCGCTCTAACCGTCATCGCATGACCCCTTTCGTCCTCAAAAAAGTATGGTCCAATAATACCGGTTGACGTTATTCCAGCCCACACGACAAGCTTAGAGCTGTGAAGTGGACGTTCATGCAAGCGTCGGGGATTAGTCTCGGACCAGAACCAACAATTTTGCTTGTTTACATGGCCATTAAGGTGAAAATTGGCCTCATCACTAAAAATCACGTTGTTGAAATTGTTGAACCGCTCTAGCATCAAATTGACAAAGTTAAGTCGGTTATTGGCATCATCGGGTTTTAATTCTTGGAATATCTGAATCTTATAAGCCTTCAAATGCAAATCACGTTTCAAAATTCGTCGTTAAGTTGTTCTTTTGACATCCAAAGACTGACTTCTCTTACGTGTTGACTGTTGCGGATTTCGTTGAACTGAAACACTTGCACGCTCCATAATGTCGGCTGATCTTGCAGAAACTGGGCGACCACGAACCGTAATTGGTACTGTTGAGCCGGTTGTTTCGAACATTCTGATCCATTTTCGTATCACATTGGCGCTTGGAACTTCACTTAAATCGTGTAAACCGTGTTCATGACGATACAAACGTCGTACAGTAATCACTGATTTATTGTTTTCGGACACAAAATGCACGCTGCACTCCCGTGTACGGCTCCATGGCGACTAAATTTCCAGGAAGCGGCGCAGCGAACAACACATCCCCCCGCCACCCCCGCCACGCGTTACCGAGAAATTGAAGAATTAAATCGCCAACACTCATATGGCCCACTCTGTGCCACATGAGGAAGTGAAAAGCAATATGACAATAAAGCTCTGGAAAATACAAGGTTAGTGGCAAAACTAGCCGTCAAAACAAAAAAGGCACAAAAAAGTTGGGATAAATTTTCCTTATTTTTCAACATAAATTCCTTTTAGCTCGATATACCTTTTCTGGCTCTATTCAATAGCTTCTGTACCCTGTTTGTAGTAAAAACTGTCAAACTCCTTAAAACAGCCATCAACCACAGACTCCTCCTCTTCATTGTTGGCAAATTTTTTACCACCGAACCGTTTTGTTTATTTTTCAAGTTTGGAAGTAGAAAATAGTCCGATGGAGCTAAATCTGTTTAATAAGCTGCGATGAAGCAATTCGAACATTAATTTATTAATTTTGTTCAATTCCGATAGGGGATGTGTGAACTGCAGCATTGTCGCCTCCCTTCCACCTCTTCATTGTTGGCAAATTTGTTTACCACCGAGTCATTTTCTCAAGTTTGGAAATAGAAAAAAGTCATTAATTTTAGGCATCCCAATAGGGGCGTTGGTAGGCAGCGTTGTCTTGATGAAACTACTCTTTCTTTTTCTCCAAATGCTGCAATTTTTCCATAATTTCATCACCTAAACGCTGTAATAATTTAGCATAATATTTGCTTTTGATGGTTTTTCCTTTCTGAAGATAATCAATAAAAATAATCTCATGCCCATCCCAAAAAACAGACGCCAGAACTTTGCCTGCAGATGGAACCGTTGTCGACTTCTTGGGACACGAATCTCCCATTCCAGTCCACTGCTTTGTCTGTTTCTTTGTCTCAGGGGTGAAGTGGTGGACCCATGTCTCATCCATGGTTATAAATCGAAGCAAAAACTCCGCTTTATTGCGTTGAAACATCGTGAAACACTCTAGTGAAACATCTTCACAATGCTTTTTCTGCTCTATTGAAAGCAAGCGCGGCATCCATCTTATGCACAGTTTTCTCATCTTTAAATCTTCGGTTAACATAGGATGTGTAACACTTTTTGAAATGTCTGTCATTTCAGTTAGCTCACGCATCTAAAGCCGACGTTCATTCAATACCATTTTATGAATTTTCTTAACCATGTCGGGCGTGGACATCTCAATTGGTCGACCACTACAGTGTCCGTCTTGGCAACTCGTACAGCCTCGTTAAAACTCAGTTAGCCAATATTTTACAGTCGTAAACGAAAAAGCAGATTCTTCCAGAGTGAAACATAGCTCGGCTTTACTCTTGGTTGAACTCTTACCTTTCAAATGAAATATTGAATTACATAACGGTGAGCAATTTCTTCCATGTTTATAATTTTACTGAGATTCTTTATTCCTGATGGCTCAAATACAAATTCTAAATGACGAGTTTTCCACTTTTCACCAAAATACTATTTTTCAAACTACTGGCACCACCTATAGTCATGTCGACTAGGGATCAGGATGGGAGAAAATTTCCTAATGAAACTTCGAGTAATTTTTCAAGACAAGACCGGTTAAGGTATGAGGCTACCTTAACCGGCCTTGTCTTTGACTAGCGGTTGCTTAGACAAAAAAAAAAAAACATTTAAAGGCTAGATTGGCGTTTGCAAGAAGTCATTCCAATAGATCCGGAGGAGACGGTGCAAAAAATTAACGAAACATTTTGTGGAGCGATGAAACAAAAATTAATGTATTTGGAAACGACTGTGCCCGGAATGTTCGACGCCCTAAGGTTAAGGAATTCCATGATCACTTTACAAAGAAGACGGTCAGGCACGAGGGCGGCAATATTCTGGTCTGAGGTTGTTTCTCGTGGTATGGTGTCGGTTCGTTACATCGAATTACCGACACGATGACCAGATTCCACTACATCTTAGAAAATATGATGTCGAACTATGCTGTAGAAAGTATGCTTCTTAGATGGACATTCCAGCAGGGTAACGATTCGAGGCATACTTCTAAGTTGGTAAGGGATAGGTTCCACGATAATAATGTTGCTCTTCTTGACTGGTCAAGTCAATTTCCGGACTTAAATTCTATCGAAAATCTTTGGGGAGAGTTGAAGCGAAGAATTGGAAAGAAGATTTTTAAAAATAAGCATCAGTTATGGAATTTTTTTCCAAAAAAATTGTTATGAAATACCAGTAGACACCTGCAGGAAGCTTATTGCCAGCATGCCAAAAAGAGCCAACAAAATAATTGAAAATAAAGGTGGATATACCGGCTTTCAATGAAACTCAGGCAATTTAGCAAAAAAAAAACTTGATTTTTTTTTACTTCTATGCTTATTTTCACTAAATGTGCTTATTATTTTGTCCAATTTTTTTTTTGATTCAGTTCTTACTTTTTGAAAAATACTGAATATAATTTTTTGTTTTTTTTTGTTTTTATGTTATTTCTAATGTTATAAGAAAAGAAATTGGTGTTTGTTTTTTCTTTTAATTTAAATAAATTTTAGTCTACGAGCCTCTGAGGAAAATAATATGGGGTGTAGTTACTATTTTGACCACATGTGTACATGCCCTCAGTTACCGCCTTTTCCAGCCAACTAAATAGACGAAATTCACTTAATAGACTAAGAAGTCATCAAATATGTTTGTTGACATAATTAAAGGGAATCTACCAGTAATTAAAGTGACCATTTATTGGCATACTTGGGCCAACAATTACAACGATAACTTTTCAATGAAAAAACAAATACTATAATGAATTATGCTTTAATTTATGGAATCATTTGAACGACTGTTTTAAGAAAAAATAAGGCGAAATAACGTCTTTGCAAAATGCAAAATTACTGGATAAATTTATGGAATTGGTTGAACGACTATTTTAGAAAAAACTAAATCAAAATAACATCTTTGTCCATGCAAAATTATTGGTTATATCGTAAATTCAGAAAACATTCACAAAGAATTGCTAAATTTTTCTTCCACTAGACTTTTGAATCAAAGATGATGTTGATCTAAACAACATTTGCGACGACAACATTCGAATGAAAAAAGAAAAGAAAACAAGTATAAGGAAATAGAAAACATAAGACGAAACAACGTCTTTGCCTATGCAAAATTACTGGCTAGATCATAAATTCAGAAATCGTTCCCAAAAACTTGCTAAATTTTTCTTCCACTTGACTTTTGATGATGATGTTGATCTAAACAAAGATGATGTTGATCTAAACAACATTTGCAACGATAAAATTCGAATGAAAAAAGAAAAGAAAACAAGTATAACGAAATAGAAAAAATAGGGCGAAATTACGTCTATGCCTATGTAAAATTACTGGCTATATCATAAATTCAGAAAACACTCCCAAAAACTTACTAAATTTTTCTTCCACTTGACTCTTGAAAAACTTTTGAAAGAGACTTTTGTAAAATAAAGTTATTTGTTTAACTTTTACCGATTTAATTTCTATCTTACACTAATATGATATTGTTTGTAATTGCCTTCTCCCCTTTGTGGCTACTTAAAGCTCTTTATTTTCGGCATTATCATTGCCTAGGTGTAATAAAAATTACATTATCTAAGTGGCAGTAGCAATTAAAAACTACTTGAATAGATATACTCGTATTTATACCCTCCTCCGCTCCAGCTATCTTTGCTAACAACTTGAAAAAAAAACTCCGTCTATTAACACCCAAAAACAACTTACAAAAAAGAAGCTGAGACTCGCTCAAGTGTAAAAGATATCCAAGAAAAGATACATTCAGACGGACAGACCGACAGACACAATGATTTCAATCGCACATTCCTACCGCTCGCAGTCATACAATAAATTCTGGTATTTATCAAACGACGATGTTAAATTCAGGGGCGACCATTTAATACTGGGTGTTGGCATTTTGGCCGAAAAAAAAAACAAAAAACCAGAGGCAAGGTTACCGTTTGGACACAACATGTGCATACATCAAAGTTCATTTACTACCCAAATAGACGGACAGACGTACGGGCACGGATCGACGGACGGACGTACGCAACTTTAAATAAATTTGTTTGCGTTGTTTTGCCAATAAAATCAATCTCCCCCTCACTAATTTAAATTCAAGTTAACTTGACAATACAGACTTTTGTGTAGTATTTTTTGTTTACATAAAATTCACATTAAACAAGTTAAGTTTAGGTTTTTTTATATTTTGGTTTTAGAAAACTGATATTAGTTGTTGTTTAATTCACATACATAGTTATGAGTTTTTCTTATACAGGGTGAGCCAAATAAGACCTACTAATGTTAATGTTAATGTAGTCGTTGTTGGTGGTCTTGCAATAGCAGTGCTTGCACAATTTGAATTTTGTATGGGTACATCTTAAGATCCAACTTTTAAATTCTACGCAATGTCGTTCTGGAAATGCCCAATTGGCTGGAATGGATAATCTGCAGCACTCTGCCGCACAGTTTCCACGTTGTCTACAGTGCGAATATTTCGATGGGCACCTCGTCCAGGACGGTCGGTCACTGAACCCAGTTCTTCAAAACGACCGACCTAATCATGAAGGCTGTGGGAGCTGATCTAGAATTAAAATGTTGCCGATGTTTACGCAGCATTTTTAATTAACTATTTTTTAATTTTTTTAAATTTTAATTTAATTTTAACGCGTTGTGTTATATAGGAAAAGATGTAACATATGTAAAATTCTTTGCAAAGACCGCATAGACATCTATAAATGCTGAGAACATCGTCTGGTGGAAATTTCGGGGTTTTCGTCAATACTTGCTTGCACTCGAGCAATGACCACTTCATTTCGAACTGCACGAGGTCTTCCAGCACGCGGAAGATCACTACGAGAAAGCTTCTTGTTGCCCAAAACGCTGAGCCAATCGGTAAATTGTTGGAGCGCTAGGAGTATTTCGAACATGAAAGAAATTTTGATATGATCTGAATAAACGAATGCTGACTTTCAAAGTAAAATTGAACAACTTTGATTCTTTGTTGTGTGCTGAGCCTTTCTATCATAAATTTCCCAAGTAATATCTAGTTAATTCTGTAAAGAGACGAAAAAAAAGACTTACACAAAAAATGTATTCACTGATCAAATCTTAACGTTGCTTGTGGGCCACCCTATAGATGGTGGAAAATACTCGTACTATTAAATTAACACAGGCTTAAATGTGAAACCAGAAACGAAACAGTTTGAATGCAAAGATGGCTGTCAGTCTATCCCAGCGGTAAGAGGATTAACTGAATCAATTTAATTTTGGTTTTTGAAACAGTGATTGAAACTTAAGCTGACAAATTGGCTATAATAATTAGTCACATCAATATTTTGTTGTTAATATGATTCTTAGTTCTTAGCTTAAGACCATATTGTATTAGTTTATTGTACATACTTATTATCTGTTTTTTTTTTTTTTTTTGTCCAGGGCTATAAAATTTAAATTTTATTGACTATTTGTCTGCTAACTTATGCCAGCTTTGCCATAGAAAAATGCAATCGTATGTTCGCTAACTGGCACAAGTACAACTAATGAGTCAAATGGGGATAAGTTGTGCCAAAACTTGGCATATTACAAATAAATTGCATAAACTGAAAGCCAGCAAATTCATAATGCTTCAAATGTGCGCTACAGATTGCATGCATTTATTTATTCAGCCTGTATTAGCACAGGATGGCTTATGAGTATTGGAAGCAATGTCTTACTTTAGGATATTAATAGAGTTTTTCTTTACACTGCTATACCGAAAGGAAACCCTTTTCAACTCTGCGTGTTTTCAATAAGATGGTACCCAGGCCTGATTCGAAAATTAGCCAATAAAGTGATTTAAAGAAACTCAAAATTTTGTTGATTGTTTTCCGTTGATTTTTGCTTATGGAGTTATGGCAAACATGAAGTTTGCAAAACAAAACCGACATATTTGGATGATTGAAAACAATGTATTCAAGTGATCATTGGATAATTCCCTCCAGTATTAACAGATGAACTTTAAAAGTTATTAATTTTTAAACTTACCTAATAAAAATGTTGTACTTTTCAAATGAATGAAAAAAAAGTTGCGAGTTAAAAAAAAAAAACAGATTTGAGTTTCTTAAACAGTGATACACAAAATTGGCTTCTATTAACAAACATATATTAAAAATTATCTTTATTTAAAATGATTTATTTCTAAAGCACAAATTGAAAATGAAGAGCAAACATCTAATAATTGGTTAATTCTCTTGTTGCCGGTACAACCATCTTCTATGCTTTGAGCGTCTATTGCTGCGATGTGCTGACAAACAATACGAGTAGTTCAATAAATGAAGAGCTTTTGCTATTTCCTTGTTGAGTTCCTTTTGTTGAGCCTAAGCTTTTTGAATATGATACAATTTATTACATCCAAATTACTCCTTCTAAAAGAAATTCTCACCGAGTGAGAATTTAGCTTCATCGCTGCAGAAAATGTCGTCCGACTGAAAGCCCCCGTTTGAATGACACCTTTTGTAGTAAGTTTTAACTATTTTTACGCCTTGGGAAAATATCAAACCTTTCTCTCAACTAAACAACACTTCAGATGACAGCTGATTGCTTGCCAGATCGTCGATTTTAAAACCACTAAATGGACAATTGAACCAATTATATCGACCTTGTGCATTTTCTATGGAAGTTTCGTAATTTTTAGTACTTGTTGAATGAACAGCGGGTTTCATTGTCGAATAATAGTTTGAAAATAAAAGCTCAACAAAATCGCTTTTAGCCATGAGCTTCATGGATGATATGATGACATGACATTTTCATCTTCATATCTTCATTAATAGTCCAAATTCTAACGCCTGGCATTCAAAAAATCCACAATTGATTATTGGAAAGCAAATCTGTGAAGAATTTTGCTGAAAATTTTTAAAATTACAACCCTTTTTATTGGCTGGCAAAAAAAAAAAAACAACTTAAATTAAGGCATCTCTACGTCATATCTTTACATTTTTGGTTTGCTATGTAAACAATTCAAAGCGATTGGGGAAAAAAAACTTATTAAAATTATTTGATAAAGCAAAATTTTGTGCTTGCTTTGCTATTAAATTGCCCACTTTTACCTTTAAGCCGACAAATATTTGCTTTCTAAGAATAAATTGAATAATTTTGCTGTTAGACCACGGCAATGTGAATTTGCCTTTAATTAGGGTTATGTATATTAAATCAATTTATTCAGTCTCTCACATAAATTCAATGTACTTTGGCACGTGTTGATTTATTACTTTGTAATTTCAAACATTTAAATAACTCAAATAGTTTAATGTGAGTTCTGGAATTTACCTAAACTCATAAACTTTTTACGTTTGCTGTGTAAAAGTTGAAAGCAACTGCTAGAGCACAGTAACTTAGACAGACAGGCCACTTGCCCTATAAACAAATGCCTTCAAATTTCTACCTATCCCCGATAACGTCAAGTCAGAGTCAAGTAAATGTTCTTTACTGCTCTGTTTGTGTGTTTCCTTGTCCACACACAATTTCTTACGTATTCAAATTCCAGGAGGTGTAATAATAATAATAAAATGTTAATTAAAAAGTTTTCGTTTAAACTGTTAATACAGTTTTTCTCGCATATCAGCAACAGCAGCGACGGCAGCAGGCAATGAAAATAATAAATAAATTGTATTTTAATTACTTTTGCATGACTTGAAATTACGTTGTTCATATTGTTCAAATAAGTAATGAAATTGAAAACAGACGGCGTTATGCGAGAGACGGCCAATTGCAATTCAATACGTTTGAATTATTCAATAAAATCTAAGGTAGCAAAAACAGCGAGGGGAAAATTAAAGTAATTTGGGACAGAGCCAAGAGAACAACGAAAATGTTATAATATTGAAAAAGGCAAGTTTTCATTGAAAATTGTAGCGCTTCTTTACTTTGTTATTACATAAGAAATGTGTGTTTTGTTGCGTTACTGGCTAAGCAACCTATTAGATAATATGAGATATAGTAAAGAGAAATTCTTAATTTTTTCAATAGATGGTTCTGCATTTCGCATTGCACTAAACGACCTTAAAAAGATAAAATTTCGTAATCAAAAAACTGCTTAAACAGTTTTGTGATTGCCTGACTCAGTATTGTCCGTTAGCACATCCAAAATGGACGCTAGGAAAGAGATAATTCGCTATATTGTTCTCTGATAAGGGCGAAAATGTTTACCAGGATGATAAAAATATGAAAAATGTTTATGGTTCTGATACTGCAAAAGCTAATCATGCGCATTATTGTGTTCACCCTTTTCCTTCCTGTAATTTTAATGTTAAAATTGCTCGCATTATAGACAACCATTTCTCGAAAATGTCGATAGGGTAATGAAAATCGTACAGTTCGACCTTTTACGATGGCATTGTTTTGAATGGTCGGGAGATGAACTTTTGAAAACCATGATGAAACCAAATGAAACCATTTGAATAATATTGGGAACAAAAATAAAGTCTTTATGTGGGTGTCACAATGGTTAGCGAAGAAAAACTGCATGGACCAAATTTCCATCTGCGATTCACTGCTAAATAGTAACAAAATCGACCCGCTACTGAAACGAATGATAATGGAAAATAAATCAATTCTAGCAACGTCGTGGTCAGCGCAAACAGATTTCGAAGCACCATTGACGATCAGGAAAGTTTTGCTGTGTGTTTGCCGGTTCTGGCAGGGAATCACTCCTGCGGTCAAGCTGTTATTTGCCTCTATACTATCAGAAAATGGTCAAAAGGTGAGGAATTATGTATCAGTGTCAATGCGACAATGCCAAGCCACACCCATCGATAGCAGCTCACCAGAAGTTTCGGAATCTTGGGTGGGAGGTACTTATGCATTCACCTTATCGTCCTAGGCTTACGTCAAGTGATTACCACCGATTTCTGTCTATGGCGAATTATTTTGCTTGTGGAAGATTCGCCTCTAGAGAAATTTATGAAAATCGATTGTCCCAGTTTTTTTTCTGTTTGTCAATATGGAGGATGTTTTCAATGAGGGAGGCATATTGGAATATGTGCGTGAAAATAAATTTGAATTTAACAAGCAAAGGGGCAAACCACATTTTGATTACAGATCACTGTTAAGAAGTGAACAGAGCTCTGTTATGAAGTGAACAGAGCTCTGTTAAGAAGTGAACAGAGCTCTGTTAAGAAGTGAACAGAGCTCTGTTAAGAAGAAATCATGAGAATATTTTTAAAAACTACTATTTTATCGGTTTAAAGAAACCTATGAAACCAATTTAAAAGAAAAAACAAAGAAAACTCTTTAGACTTTACATAATTCAGTAAATTAAATTACTCAAATGCAAAAAACAAAAAATACCAAAAATTGCTGATTTCTTCATTTCCAGGATATAGGATATAGTGCACGACTAAAGCATAGTAGAAGAACCAAAATCATTACAAGACATAGCTAATGCTATTTATTTTCAAAATTAGGTATCCAAGTATTACAGAACATTTTCAGAACACCGTTTTCTTTAAGTTCAATTGGTATACCCTCCCATTGACAGTTTCTCCCACTGTGCCTAAACGAAGAATTCTCTTTTAATCAGACTTCTACCAAGACATTGGCATCTAGAAGGACTTTCAAAAATGTGTACTCTTGTATTTTCAGGCGAATATCAGAGCGCCAAATTCTTTACTTATATATATGTGAAGTTGGCATATAGCATTTTGGACCACTGTGCCTAAACGAAGAATTCTCCCTCAACCAAACTCATGCCAAGGCATTGCTATCTTAAAGGCTTTTCAAAAATGTCCATCTTTATTTTTCAGGCGAATTTCAAAACGCCAAATTCTTCAGTTATATGTATGTGAAGTTGGGATATAACATTTTTGCCCACTGTCCCTAAACGAAGAATTCTCCCTCAACCAAACTTTTAGCAGGATATTGGCATCTTGATGTATTTTGAAAAACTTGCATTGAATGAGAAGGTTGAATATTTGACCTAAAATAGATCATTCTAACTATGGAAATGAAATAATGAATGTAATTTCTGCGCTAAAATATAAAAGTTATATATAGGAAAAGTGTGTTTTGTTACGTTACTTTTTCAACATGTCCTGAATGTCAGTTCCTTATTAATCTACTACATTCGGCGGTTTCTGCTACCATTTGTTTTCGAAACGTGCCTTAGGTTGCACCAACCGTCTTTCTTAACTTACTGTGAATCTTTTACATCGAAAGCTCTTCAATGACGACACAATTCAACTCAATTCAATACAATTTAAATTATGTGTCTCTTTGCCGTTTTCTCGCATGACCATCATCTGTGATTCTTTAAATTTACTATGATTTTTTTATTACCTCCCACCTCCCTGCAAGGCGATTGTTTGGCCAATCATACTAAATACAATAAGCGTATTCTATTTTTTATTATCTTTCTCCTTGATTCTTTTCATAAGATTAGCTTTGAACTTTTTAATGACTTTGAACAAGGTAGAGTCGTAAGTTAGCCTAGATTTCTGATTTGGTCTCAATAAAAATCTACAAAAACAAAGATTATGAGGACGAGCAGAGAAGATGGCTACTACCAAAAGCGGAAGTAAACGTCATGAATATTAACAACATGAAATGCGATAAAAGAGCGTAACCGGTTTATCAATACTAAAAGGGAAAGTCGTTAAAATGTTCAAATTAACAAAATTTTAGGCAATGAAAGTAATAAACATAAAACAGGTGATTGACGCTGTCTGACGCTGAAATATTTCAAAATATTTTGTGAATTACGATGGGAGCAAAGATTTCGGCCTGAAAGGGCCTGAGACTATATCATTAAACAGCATGATATGAAAAATGTCATAATTGATAGTCATATTTGATAGTCGAAAGTTTTTACTGATCACACATAAAAATTCAAGGATTTTTTATACTTTTAGGACTACAAAACAAGAATCGAAATGAAATTAAATTTGGGAAATAGTTTTGATTCGTTTCAATTTCCAGAATCTAAATCAAAAGTACTTGTATACAGGGCTATCCTTTTTCAAAACCGCCGGTCTGGCAAGGTTGTCAGCTGTTAAATACCTGCCATCTGAAGTGTTATTTGCATAATGAAAGCTTTGCCATATACGAATATGAATTGCTTAATAACAGGAAAATTCATGAAAATAGTTAAAACTTAATACAAAAGTGGTGATGCAAACGTGTTGCACTTTTCGTGAATTATGGGGTGATTATGGTCGTCACAGTCGACTTACAGTGCAAGGAATTGACAAGATTATAAAGAAATTTGGAGGGACTTTAAGCGTTACAAATGTGGTCAGGCCCGTAATCATCGCAATGTTCGCATTGCCGAAAATATCGCTTCTGTTAGTAAAAGTGTGGCGCATAAACTGAATTTCAACTCAGAGTGCTATCGCCGTATGCTAACCGATTTTTATTGGCCTGCAATTGAAGGTTATGAACTGAACGATATGTGGTTTCAACAAGACGTTACCACGAACCACACAACACGACCGATTTTGATTTTATTGCATAAGAACTTTCCAGAAAGCGTAATTTTACGTTTTGGCCATAAAGATCATACAAACAATTTTAACACCAGCAGCTTGTAAATAATCAAGCTTGCATTCTTCTGCAATGTCATATTTATGGGTTGATTTTATGAATAAGCCAGCTCTAGCATGAGGTTTTCCATCTGTATGGTTGGTAAAGACAAAATCATAACCTTTTATATTCACATAGGACCTTAAGTGCGTTTCCAAAATAAGAAAAATGTCAATAAATTTTTCTTTCATAAAAAATTCAATTTCGTTCAATTTGTTTGTCAATCCATTCGCATTCCAAACAGCAATTCTCAGGTTCATTTGCATACTTTAAAAGAAGAGTCATCGTGTTCATTAGCGTGTCAGTAAGCTCTATTTGTTTCTGTAATAACTGATTAATATCGTTCATAATACTATTATTTTCGTTGCTGCGTGCAACATTAGGATATGTTTCATCCGAATGCATACAAGGTGTCTGTCGGGAAGGTATACTACTTTGTTTTGCCGCCATATTGCCAAACATTAGTCTTGACAGTTTATATTTGGCAGTCGTGAAGTAGAGACGTGGCAAATTTATTGTGGAAAAATAAAACATTTTATCAAAATCAATCATCGATTACTGTGACGATGAGAAAGTTACGTGAAATTTTTGGAAAAAGCAACGTGTCAACCAGACGCACTATTTATCGTGTAGTGAATGATTTCGAAGAAAGAGGGTCTGTAGATGATAGGGCCAAGCATGGAGCACAACGGACTGCAAGATCGGCTAAAAACATTACTGCTGCTCTAGAAAGTGTTCAAAACAATCCATCAACCTCAATTCGACGCCGTGCTCAGGAGCCTGGTCTTCAAAGAACAACTTTGGCCGCAATTTTACACAAGGATTTGCACTTATTTAAATTTAAGATTCAGTTGACACAAGAGCTTCTTTCACAAGACCACTTGCGCCGCCGTACATATGCCAATAGGATATTACAGCTCGCCCATGACAACCTCGATTTTAATGAAAAAATCATAACGTCCGTCACGAGGCACATTTTCATTTGAATGGATATGTGAATAAACAGAGCAGTCGGTTCGGGGCAATGGAAAACCCTCAAATTATGCATCAGTCACCTTTGCACCCATTAAAAGTGACAGTCTGGTGTGGAATTTGGTCACGAGGAATCATTGGACCTTACTTCGTTGAAACTGAAAACGGCGTAACCGTAACTGTTAATGGGGAGCGATATCGTGATATGATTGAAAACTTTTTAACGCCACAACTGCATACTTTGGGCTTGGTTAACATGTGGTATCAACAAGACGATGCCACATCGCATACAGCCAGAATTACAATGGAATTACTGCGTGATCTCTTTCCACAACAAGTTATTTCAATAAATGGTGATGTTGATTGGTCTCCACGGCCGCCTGATTTAACTGCTCCGCACTTCTTTTTGTGATGATATATGAGAAGCAGGGTTTGTGCGAACAAACCAGAAACGCTTGAGCAACTCAAACAAAATATTCGTGATGAAATTAATGAAATACCGCGTGAAATGTGTGAGAATGTAATTAAAAATGTACTCAAAAGGGCTCGCATTTGTGAGGCTGACAGAGGCGGACATTTATCTGATGTTGTATTCCATACATAATTGCTGTCATTAAATAAAATATTTATTAATAAAAGATCCATTCACTTTCATTTAATAAAAAATCATTAACAAACAAAGTAGTATACCTTCCCGACGGACACTCTGTAGTTAAATCCATTTTTGCCAATCACACTGACTGCACATTTAATAATTTTATTTATGTTTGTTACATTACTTTAAAATATTGGTGGCGGCTTCGGAGTTGATTCATCGTTATCTTCATCTTTCTGGGATTCATCAATGAAATTAACAAGGTCAGCAAAATTTACTCTACTATTAGAACAATTTGGTTCGTCAAAACTCTTTTGTTTTTTTAGAACATTTGTCAGGTTTTCTGACCTTCTTTCGTTTTGTTGTTACACTCTGCCAGTTAAGCAAATTATCGTCACTCGAATCCCCATCGTCTGCACTGACCGTAGACATTTCGATGCGTTTAAATGTTATTTGTTGTTGCGACAAGCGCTGCTGGAGATGCGTTCAGTTGATCCCAAAACGAAGTGTATAAGGATTAAAAAGCGCTAATCCACTTGTTTGTTTAATTTTTGTTTGATTGTTTTTGGTGTACGTTAGAAAAATAGTCACAAACAGAAGCAGCACATACTGAAATGAGATTATATTAACATAGAAGAGCACCACCATGCTAAGCAAAAATTGAAATAAAAACCATATATGTAAGAAACGGCAATACTACCTTCATGTTTTTTTAAGTTTCAAAATAGGTCTGACACGCTGTATCCTTCCCATTATGCTCGTTATGTTGGTGCCACAAAGGTTAGCGAATATACGAATAATCTCCAAATTAAAAAATCACCAAAATGCAAACACCAATTGCAAAAATAGCTTCAATAGTGAAGTAAAAAAATGGCTAAATTAAAAATATTAAATCTTAGAACTTTAGTTTGGAAGAGCGAACATTACTTTATTCAGTCATATTTCAATTAAAGATTTTCTTATAGTTTAGTAATTTTTGTTTTAGTGATTTCTTTTCTCTGTAGTTTGTGCGAACCTAGTGGACATTTGTCAAAATGGGGTTTTGTGTGGCAATCTAAATTAGATAGTCATGTAACCAGTTGTAGTTAGTTGTAGAAATGTGCGCTAGATGGAGAAGTAATTAGTAGAAGTAACTCGTCACACAGTCTGACAAACAGTCTGGCAGACAGTCTGACAGCCAGTCTGACAGGCAGTCTGACAGACAGTCTGGCAGACAGTCTAACAGACAGTCTAACAGAGGTACCTAAGTACCATTAATAAATTGGTTTGATGGAATCTGCTCAATCGTCTTCTTCCGTAGTGGATTCCATGAAGGCAATTGTTTTCAATGTACCTTCGTTATGAATGTGGTAACAGGTTTCGGCCCAAATAAATCGCCGATTTGGAAGTACAGATGGATTACCTTGAAATATAATTGTTTTGAAATTTGAATCGTCATCTGCATTGAGCACCTTCTTCCCCAATTGTTTGCGCATGCTAAAAGGAGGCGCGTTACCCAACGGGGTCCTTGAAATGTTCATTCACCAGCTTATCAGTCTGAACAATTGTGCATTTTATCAAAGAATTCTGATACAAAAGCCCCAATTTATCTTCGTGAGCGACCAAATTTAAATGACTAATCAAAATTAAATGGTCAAAAAAGTACCGGGAATATTTATTACTCATTCAAATTTATTGAATCGTCTTCAAAATAAGCCCCTTGAAAAATAATTGGTTGGACAAATAGCCCAATATCAAAATGTTGTTGAAATATACTTTCCGGGAAAGACTTCAGTTCTTGGCTTCAGTTTTATGGCTTTCTCGAAGCGGTAATTTGAAAAAGGTCAGTCGAAACCCTGTCTAATAAATATGGTAATTTGTTCGATGACTTTTGTTGTGTTTTCGGCCAGTAATTCAATAACAATGATAGAATCGTAAGATAATGCGTTGTAATGGTAAAAAATACACGAAATTGGTTACATAAATCCTACGGTTTCCGACGAATTTGCTCTCTCAAATGCTGCACAAAGCCCTGATAATATTCCTTATTTACCGTCCTAACTTCTGTTAAGAATTTCTAGTACCCAGTAGGGCGATAATTAAAGAAATATCTGGCATTACCTCCACTGTTGAGAGATTTTGACGTGTTTTTTCGGCTTCGGCTGCGTTGAAACGCCAACTTTTTACTTGTGAATTAAATTCAATATATGTTGATGAAAAGTATCGTTCCAATATTTATATATGTTTAAGGGATCGCCCTAATTAGGGTCATTGTTAGCGATAAATATATAAAAAAGTTCAAATTTTCACTGGAAAAATATGCATTGCATGAGAAGGAGGTGTTTGTACTACGACCTCTAATCTGGCGATTTGTAGGATACTGCCCCTTGTACTGCGGACTATGGGTGAAGCAAATGGATGAAATCATTTCAGTGGCTAAAAGCTTGTTCATGTAAGGACTGAACTTAACTTTGAAGGAATAGAAGTATTCGTTTCTTATTTGTTAGTTAAGTTATATGATGAAAGACACAAAGGCAGGGTTAATCAGAGGGTAGGATTGATGAAAAAATCTAAAGAAATACCAAGTAAAAACGGGCAAAATCGATCTCATACATAGAAAATAACATTTTTAATTCACACACTTACTTGACTTAACTTCGTCCATAAATTAAGCTATAAAGGGCAAACTGGCTGATATGAAGGCTAAATCAAGTATTAGAAAAATCATCCGTTTCCAGTATTTGTCTAATGGTTTTACCATGTATCCTTTAATTAAAGGCTACATAGGGATATGTTAAGAAATTTCAAATTGAAAAATACTAATAAAAACAAATTTTTACTGGAAAATATATGTTGAGTGGGAAGAAGCTGTTTTTGACAGCTCCACTTATCTGTCGATGAGTCGGTACAGCGTCCACGATGCTGTGTAACGTAATCTGTGGTGTTTGCTATATGCTCGTATGCGTGCTTTTTACCGTTCGAAATCATATCTACATATTTGCTTTTGAAACAGAGCGCCACATATAATTCAGCAAGATATGGTCTACATTAGTGAAAAACACATTTCTCCCCCTTTCGCCAAAAAATCGAGTTATAATCTGATGCATAATAAACCCATTTAAATACTGATACTTTGGTTGACCACGACATCATATTTAATGCTAGCACTGCAAGTGGTCAGAAGTTTGATTAAAGTTTCTCTTCATCAAGCTGTGTCTGTTTTTTGGTAAGCTAACTGAATATGAGAAGCTAACCTATATCTCATTCATGGGATGCAACGAAATTGATTGAAATTATTATGTAATCCCCATAAAAACGTACTGTATATGTTTGCTGTGCGTTCCGCAATCAAACTTAGATGATTCTAATGCGGCATTGCTATTCGGGCATACGGAATACAGAGAGTATTCGACGCCTGAATGATAATAATGAAATTCGGAAAACTACTTAAATATCGTTGATATCGATGAAGGGGTCACCCTATAGTGTTAATGATGCTTTTTCTTGGTTTGAACTATATTTCAGATTTGAAATTTTGGTAATTTTTCACCAATAGTCGGCTTTTATTTTGCTTCTACGACCGCTATCGAATTCGCTTTATGATGTAATCCCCATAAAAATATACTGTACATGTTTGATATGCAGTAGTATAAGGCGTTCTGCAATCAAACTTAGATGATTATAATGCGGCATTGCTATTCGGGCATACTGAACACATTTAGGCGTAGAAAATATTCGACGCCAAATATCCCTGGATGATAATAATGAAATTCGGAAAACTACTTAAATATTGTTGATATCGATGAAGGGGTCACCCTGTAGTGTTAATGATGCTTTTCATTGGTTTGAATTATATTTCAGATTTGAAATTTTGGTAATTTTTCACCAATAGTCGGCTTTTATTTTGCTTTATGATGTAATCCCCATAAAAATGTACTGTACATATTTGATATGCAGTAGTATAAGGCGTTCTGCAATCAAACATAGATAATTATAATGCGGCATTGCTATTCGGGTATACTGAATGAAATTCGGAAAATTACTTTACTGTCGTTGATATCGATGAAGGGTGATAGCGTTGATGAAGCTTTTTCTTGGTTTGAACTATATTGCAGATTTGAAATTTTGGTGATTTTCCACCAATAGTAGGCTTTTATTATGCTAGTACGACCGCTACTGAACTCAGTAAATCACTCCTTTACTACTTAAATTGACGTTGCAGTATCCCCACAACATCATACTTGTTCCTGCTTTTGCATTCTGCCTCGTATTAAATGGAAGTTTTTTAACAGATATCGATTATTGGACCCCGTACTATGCTTAAGGTGACAACGTTCGACACATTTCTGATTTTTTCGAAATAAATTTAATTTTTCTTTTAAAATTCTATTTCACATATCACAGTGTATTCTATACACTGTCTTTTAAAGTAATTAAAGATCATATATCACTTTCCCTGCCTTATTTATGAATTCAAAACATAAATATATCGTTTTCAAATAAAATCATGTTTTTCCACTCTAAAAAAGAAACTACCTACACATTTTTCTAATACCATTGGCACGAGAAACTACACCACCATATAACAACTGATGATTCATTATCTCTGAATGCTATAAAACAGCATAAATTTCGTGATATAATCAAATGCTTAAACGAAATTAACATTAAAAATAACCAAAATTTATGATCAAGACTAATTAGAACACAAAAAACACATTCAGATCATTAAAAGCCCCTAAAAAAATGCATTTTTGTATAAAACAAATAGAAAATAACATAATTAAAACTATAATCGGTTATAAACAGAAACCTCAATATTTTCATTTGTGTCCAAAAATATGCAGCTATGCCTTTGATAATCCCAACTATTTGGTGAATCCCTTCGTTTATAATGTCTTGTATGCTCACTCACGTTTTCGAAGACGCCGCCAGGTCTGTGTGCGTTCCAGATGTCACTTTCAATGATAAGCCAGACCACGACATGGACACCCACTTAAAATGTAAACGTACGAATGAACACCTTCATGTGTCATGTCGTCATGTTCACTGAGAACAATTTTCAGAACGCTGTCAACCACATTTCTCTCATGTGCGACTGACTATTAAGGGTAGAGCAATTTTCGATATGGGATTGAGACAGAAATACTGTCATCATAGCAATTTCTTCGGTTGTTCAAATCTGACATTTATGGTCACTATAGTCATCACCACCGAATCGCACCATAATAATCATCTTCAGCACCGCCATCGTCATCATCATAGCCGACTTTATTAGCATCATATTCACTGTCATTACCATCAAATTTCATGATTCTGTTGTATTTGCTGTTACATATAAAAAATGCATGTTGAAAGGCGCTAATATACCACCTCCAAATAAAAGTCTACACTCTGAAGTGACTTGAGGTACTTTTGAAAGGGGTTCGTACACCTTCTGATGTCTGTACTATAATGTGGCTCAACGGAATATGAGTTGAGAAGTAGATACAGACGGTGCGGATGGTGGAATAATTTAATTTTTATGCAATGCGTGAGTGTCTGCTGATAACGTTATTAAAGTTTTCTTTATGATTTTAAATATCACATTGCTTTCATTAGGAATGAAAAGTTGTTGCTTGTTCTTGCTTAACTTTCAATAATTGTTAATGATTTTTGGAGGAAATTTTTCCTGGCATGGTATCCGTGATTGTCACGACTGTCAGCATTGGAGGAAGGAAAAGTTAGGTTACCAAAAAGGGTAGTAAGAAAATAAAGTTGTTAACAATTAAACATATCAAGCAACGACCGATAAGCGAAAACTTCTCAAATTGGGTTAAGAGAATAATTTTCGATTCCACGTAAAACGGTGATTAACACCAATAGACATGCGGCAATACATTCTTAAAAATATAGCCACATGTTGATTGACTTTGCCAATAAAAACATCTCAGTACTACTGCAGTTGCCTTGAGTACTGAAGAGAAATGGTTTGATGGTGAACGAAGGTGAAAATAAATTACTCTTTGGAATGGAAAACATTGTTATTATTTTTCCTTTTCTTGACAAAAACTATGCTTCGACACAGTTTTCTAGACAAAAAATATGTTTCGACACACTTTTCTAGACGAAAACTGTGTTTCGACACACTTTTCTAGACGAAACTGTTTATCGACACACTTTTCTAGACAAAACTCTGTTTCTACACACATTTCTCGTCAAAAATTGTGTTCTGACACACTTTTCTGAACGAAACTGTGTTTCGACACACTTTTCTAGACGAAAACGGTGTTTCGACAAACTTTTCTAGACGAAAACGGTGTTTCGACACACTTTTCTAGACGAAAACTTTGTTTTTACATACATTTCTCGGCAAAAATTGTGTTTTGACACACTTTTCTAAACGAAAACGGTGTTCCGACAAACTTTTCTAGACGAAAACGGTGTGTCGACACACTTTTCTAGACAGAAACTACGCTTTGGCACAATTTTTTGTACGAAAACCGTGTTTCGACGCACTTTTCTAGACGAAAGTTGTATTTTGACACACTTTTCTAGACGAAAACTGTATTTCGACATACTTTTCTAGACAAAAAAGTATGTTTCAGCACAAATTTCTGTACGAAAACCGTGTTTCGACACACTTTTCTAGACAAAAATTGTGTTTCGACACACTTTTATATACGAAAACTTTGTTTCGACACACTTTTCTAGACGAAAACTGTATTCTAGACGACAACATACAAGTGTGTTCAACACACTTTCCTAGACAAAACTACGTTTCGGCATACTTTTCTAGACGAAAACTGTATTTCGACATACTTTTATAGACAAAAATTGTGTTTCAACGCAATTCTCTAGACAAAAACTGTGTTTCGGCACAATTTTCTACACAAAAACTTTGTTTTGACACACTTTTCAAGACGAAAACTGTGTCGAAAGCTGGATTTCGATTCACATTTTAATATGGAAATTATTTTTAGTCACACTTTTCTATCCGAAATATTTGTTTCGATACATTTCTATGCTTTATGTATATTTCGTCACATTTGTCTGTAAGAAAGATGCATTACGACATGTTTTCCCTACGAAAAATGACTTTCGACACACTCTTCTATAGAAAAAATTTCTTTCTTCTAAAATAAGGTAGTGTAATGTGTTGTATTGTAAGTATTCACACACTTTATCTTACACTTTTGGTTAGATACGTTGTTTTAGATTTTAGTTAAGGGTATACTTTTAATTACATCCGCTGTGTTAACAGAAAAATATATTCGGCAAAATTTGAGTTTTTAGTTCCATAGTGCCTTTATTAAAGCACTATGCACAATTTTTTAATCAAAATCCTTAAAACAATTCCCGAGAAACTATTCTCTGTATTACAAAATCATTTTCAGATTTCCTTCCTGGAAGAAACCACTTGTTTGCCTCTTAGCAAATGCAATTTTAATGATGTGGCGTTTTCATACTCAGTTCATTTGTCGTTCGGTGCCACTTGCAACCACCACCATCATCAGCACCGCCGACAACAGCCTATAATGGACCTCTCTAATTAAAGAAATGTCAAACAATAAACAAAGATGTGACTTCAAAAACAGCAACTGGATGCAACCAACTTCAACTATTATTAAAAGCAGAACCCAACTTACGGCAAAAGCAAACAAGTTGTTGGCTTTCGGCTACTACAACGTCAGTAAAGAAGTGATGAACTTTTGTTGGACCTGGGAAGAAAAATAGAGACACACAGGGAAAAAGTATACGAGTGGTCAAGTAAACAGAAATATAAATTTGAATGCTGCGTTATGCGCATTAGGGGTTAAATAAAGAGCACAGAGGCGAAGTAAAAGAGCGGAATGCAAAAAGAAACCAGTACGGCCCAATCAATTTTCAGGTTTCGGGGCTTATAAGTACGAGTGCTAAATATTAAATCAATCATGTCGTAGCTGATAACATTCGGAAACATTTTCTGTTTTTTTTCTTTTGCCAACTAAATGGAGAGTAAGGCGTAGAAGAATATTGAATTGAAAAGTGTGTTTGGCATCTAAATATATCAAAAGTTTTGTTCTTAATTTATTCTAAATTGTGTTTGAAACTGCATAGTTTAAGACTTTACTGATCAAAATTGGGTGGCATGAAATTCAAAAGGGCGTAACTACAATTTCATTTGTTTAATGCTCCAAAACTTATCTAATTCCTGTAATATAATAGTTTAGTTAAATTCTACTTTGACATCCCAAAAAATATATTCGATCAAAAAAGTACCGGAAATTTGTTAATAAAACATTTGCTTTTCATTCAAATTTATTGTATCGTCTTCAGAGTAGACGTCTTCCGAAATAACACACTTATCGAACAAATAATCCAGTCATCAAAACATTTCTCAAGCGCTTACTTCATATAAGCTAATAGTTTTCGCGCCAATTCCCTCTCTGTTTTCTATCGACTAAAAAAAAAGTGCTGCGGAGTGGTAATCAGTCTAGCGGAGCGATATCTGACGAATACGGTTGTTATTCGATGGTATTGGCTGAGTTTTAGGACAGAGATTTGTTCATACTGATAGCGATTCTGAAATGGTGCGTTATCGTGGTACAAAATTAAACCAATTTTCCTTGCACAAAACTGGTCATTTCCGATGAATATGATTTCTCAAACGCCGTATAGTGGCCGATAATAATCTTCATTCATTTTCTGGCCTTCTGGCAAGAATTCCGAGTGCACAAGTTCGCTGTTATCAAAGAAAAGCATGAACATTATCTTGACTTTTGATGGACTTTGTTGTGGCTTTTTTCCGTTTCGGCTTAGTTGGAAGACGCCATTTCAAAACTTCATAATTGTAGGGTATGTTGAACTCGTGTGTTGAAGCTTCATTACCAGTTATAATGCATTATATGAATGTGCTGTCGAAATTGATCTGCTCTAGCATGTCCTCAACGATTTTTTATGTGATTGTAAGAAATGACACAGATTGATTCAGCGGCTATGTCTCTCAAACTTGAATAACTATTTCTATTAAACAAATAAAAAAAAACAAATAAATTACCTTACATCTTACGATTGAGAAATGGGAGAGCTTCTCATATTCAGTGGACTTACACGCATTCTATTTCTAGACTCATTTACCAGGAACCTACAGTTTAAAGACAATTCCGAACGTCACAGTTTAAGAAGCATTAAAAAGACTTGTCGATTACTCGACTACTTTAAGTGTTCGTCAGGCACATCGAGGTGAGTGCCGCTCAAATTGTGATAGATGGCTGTATGCGGAGTTGAACCCGGTATCATGCGAACGACAGTCACGTGAACTAACCATCGCGACACGGTCGTTCACAACGATTTTTATTTCCTTTTCTTTTTTCTGTTTTCATTTCCATTTCCTACACGTCATCAATGTAAGCTTTGAGTGCACTGTACCACTCATATTCACGTGTTTTCGACGAAGTCGCTAAAGTCGCCTTTTATGACATTTTATACGATTCGGCACATGGAATTCCATTTGCAATACAAAATTTGGGACAAATTCTCTGTTCGCAAATAGCAAAAAAAAAAAAAAAAAACACTTGAAAACTTAACTGACTAAATCGAGCACTGTAAATAAACTAAATAACAGATTGCGATCAAACTCCGCTTCCGTGTAGAGGGCAATTGTGTCATCTTAAAAGAAAAAAAGATTTTTGATAATAATTTAAAGTTGGCTTATTTAATGATTAATTCCTTGTAGCGTTTTCATTTATTGTTTATTATATTTTAAATAAAATGTGTAAAAGAACACATTTGCCCGCATATTTGTAGCAAAGGTTTGGCCGGACCGAAACTTATGTACCCCCAATTGAATTGCCATCTGCAATATCATGGATGGGGTATCAGTTCGTTGAGAAAAAAGTGGTATTGACAAAATCGTGCTCTTCTCATGCGTATTTGTATATAAAGAAGCAACGGACTTTTTCAGCAAAATATCCACTAAAGTATCTTTCAATGAGAGTGTTACTATTAAAAAGCATATGAATTGCAAATTACCGCAAGCAAGGTTTTGGAAAATATCGAAAAATTATAACTTTATCAAATGATATTTTATTCTTGTATGAATAAATTTTGTACGACACTTCAGACAAGAGATTCGGTTATCATTAAAGTAACCTGTCAGAGCAAGAAATGCCTCTAACCTTAAAGGAGATTTCATTTATAGCTAAATATTGCGGCATATGAGTGCATGCATTTCGTCGCTACTCAAATGTTAGTGTCTCTGTTTTGAGGTAACTCCATAAAGCAATTGAAGAATTCAATTATTGCTTCTTTACATCATATGCTATTCTGCTAACCACAGCTTTTAGGGGCATCTCCAACTTCTTGGGTACTTGCAACTTTTCTTATTTTTATAATGCATATAATTTGAGAAAAAAAAACTAAAAATTTACTTAGCTCAAAAGGCCTTTAGAACAAGTTGTCCACTATGCTCAAAGTTCAAAATACTACTCGTATTTTGTCGAACTGAAGCAACCAGAAGCATATTCAACATTTATTATTTATGTTCATGTAATTTAAATTTCTATACAACATAAATTCGATACCAAGTTTGTTTACAATTCTGTTCTACTAATGAACAACTAAACCCCTTTCAAAAACAATCCACGACCAGGCAGCAGCATATGAATCCCTTCGACTACTAAGAAGACCGTGCGTTTATTATACACATTTTGGTGTTTTTGTTTTACCGTAAGGGTCAATTTTATAAAGATTTTGTTTATGTAAAATCTGATAACCCAATTTTTGTTTTGTTTTACATTGGACGGGAAAAAGTCGTTACGTTCGCCACAATACATGGCAGTGCCGTGTTATCTCTGTACTAGGGATGGCGTCTGGGTAATTCGAGCTGTGACATTGTCTGTCCCAACTTTAGAAATTAAACAGTAAACAAGCTGTGAAATTATTGATGAATGTATTAAGCTTTTGACTTTCACTTGCAAGGTGGGGGATTAGATTTTATCGAGCATTTTTTATGTTGAAGTTAGCTGAGAAACTGAGCAAATTGTAGGGGTTCACATTTATAAGTAGATAAACAACATTTAAGCACATCAAACGAAAAAAAAGACTACATCTGACTTCATTGGAAGAGGAAAATCGTCGTAAATTTCAATCATGTAAATAGGAACTAAGGTAGCTGGATATTCGTCATCGATTTCAGCTTTAGCTGACTGCTAGAATTCCTCATGGAAATACGAGTATGCGAAAAACATGTTACTTTGGCCTATGTCACAGACTTGGCTGATTCGCTGAAAGAAACATCGACTATTTTGAAACTATCAATTGTTGTTTCAAGGAAATTAAAAAGCACTGAAATCTTTACATTTTGGAGAAAATTTGATTTTTTTGGTCAAATCACAACTGTTTACCGACTTTAGTAATTCTTCCTTAGGAAAAAGGGGACTAAGATTCAGTTTTGATCGTTCCTTTTTTTGTACGATGGTTTTTTTTTTGGTATCTTATACCCGTTTTGCCACACAAATTTTTATCTGGTATACGCTAAGGGGGATAATTTTGCACGCTAAGCTAAACGAGGATAAGTTGTATAAAAAAGTAGTAGAAAAGTATGCAAAACAACAATGTGACCAAGTTCTCCTACGCAAAAGTAAACAAATAAGTTAAAGAAGACAGAGAACGTCAAATAATGTAAATACAATTTGTTAATTTTTTTGCAAACATCAGTTAGTGAACTTTGGTTTTGTGTGTTATTACACCCACAATGCATTCCAACTCAATTTTAATTTAAATTTATTAATTACGCGAACAATAGATTACGTTTGTTTTATAAATGGATGATAAAATGATTACAAATAAGAACAAAACAAAATGAATAAACATTTCATAAAAAGCAATGCTGTTAAGTTAATTTTCCTAAGCGCCGATGGGTTTTGGTATCCTCTACCGGTATCCTATATAGGATACCAAAGAAAATGCAGCCAATGTTACATATAAAAGCCGTAACACTTTTTTGTGCGTTAAACGTTGATGTTTGTTGCCAAGAGGTGGTGATCTATTAATAGAGATCATTAATATGATGGCAAGGAGAATCCGGGGAATCCTCTAATAAATTTAATACCTTTCTCGTTGTAGTTGTAGAATTAAAACGATGGACTGTATTGCGGTTTATCCAATAGCGATGATCGTTAGGAGAACCAATTTCACAGTTGGTCTCTATCAAAGAACTGAAAATTGTAATTTGGATCACATAATTTCACATGACTGTGATCAAATTGATCGTGAAGAAATTACAAGTGAAAATAAATAAAAGATGAAAATTAGTGCCGATTCAAAGGAGGTTCATTAAGGCAACGAGTTGTGCCTGCCAGTTGAAATCTGATTTATAAGTACATTTTTCTCATTTCAGAACTTCTGACAACAGTTAATTTTATACGTTACTATTCAGACTTCAGTTATACTTGTATTTAATACACAAATTCCCACGCAATGGAGTTATGTAACCACTTCGTGGGCAAGGTTTAAATGCATTCACAATGATATCAATACAAAAGTGCACTTCAGTGTGTCAAATCAAAGAATAGTAATGGTAAATTCAAATACATGTAATCTTAAAATTATGGTTAAAGTATTAAAGTCTAGACATTTGTAATTTAAAGCATATTCGAGACGAGCACAAGCTAATCAACTGGAAAGCCTTATTTGAGGCAATACAGCGGTTTCTGTGCACCTATCTGTCCAAATCTCGGTCTCTCTCTCTCCCTCCCTCTCTTTCTTCATATATTTCTGCGATGAAAGTGACGATTGTAGTATTGAAATGATTTCAACAAAAAGTGACGTAAATATATGATTTTGTTTAAGGAGGAGAATTCCATTAAAATGGGCGACGACAGTTCAGATTTATATTCCTTTCCCATATCACAAATGCCAACCAAGCTCGGTGTTATCATTTCTAAAACTCTCTGTCATAATTGGCGGCATCAGGAACGATCACTGCTTAAAATGGATTTTATTGATTCATATTTTGTTATATGATTTCCATATGTATCTGCCAAACCTGCTTGCTTTTATTGCTTTTAAAAGACAAAGTTTTCAGACGAATTTGATTAATTTTAGTACCTAATATTTGCTTGGATTAGGCCCAATTGGTTGTATCGCTTTTAAAATTAACAGTTTTCTTTGCATCTGATTAAAGTTAGTACATGTGAGATTGGTTGGTATGACAATTTTTTATAACAACTTTGGTCCGCGGTATCATGGACGGTGTATGGACCTTTTTTCATATAAGTTTAAAAGTGAAATCACCACTCTTCTCATGTCTAATCTTATCTTTAGAATGTAATCTATAGGAGTTTTCCATAAGAATGCCCAAAATCAGCCACTCACATATTTATATAAATTGAAATGCTTCTTTCTTAAATCAGTTAATCAATCAAAGGACGGTGTAGACTGATTTTGATTAAAGAAGAAATTTAAAAAAACGCTAGAAATTTTTTGAAAATGCCTTATTTTTCCAAAAAAAAGGCGTTTAGTTTTCATATTCAAAAGTTGTTTCTTACTGATCCAATTTTACTCACTTATGACATCACAGTAGCATACACGATCTAATGGCTCATCTTCAGACAAGAGAGTGCATCAAAGAGACCTTTTTGTCATACATAATATATCAACTTGATCCATTTTTTAAAGGAAAAAATTAATTGTTATAGGTTTTTCCCGCATTTATAATGCTCACTCACTTTGGAAGTATTTTGACTTCTTCTTACCAACTTACATGCTTATAAGTTGAATTATTTCTACTGTGCAAGAAGTCGTTTTCGTACGATGTATTCAGGTTCTAGGATGTTCAAATATAAATGACCGCAGCTACAGAACTATGCTAGCTTTTTGAGACCTATGAGCCCTGTAAAAGAAGTCTATTTACCTATCAAATAAGGAATACTTGGTTCCAAGCTGTATCCTAATCTAAGACAACTTTTTGCTGATATGTCTCCTTTAGTAAACGAATAAATGTTGAAATTGTTAGAAAACGCAATTTCGAAAATTTTCCTATATTTCTGCCAGTAGGTTTAATCTTTGACCAACGATGTCGCTATGGTTACTACACACGACTATCGTTCGCATGATCCCAGGTTCAATTCCGCATACAATCAGCCACCTATCATTGTTAGGCGGCGGTCACGTCGAAGTGTTCATATTCCTCTCGTCACAGATTGAGAAGCATTCACAAGACTTGTCGATTACTTGACTACTCAAAGTGTTATGCGTGGGACACTTGTCGGTTATTCGACTAATCAAAGTGTTGTTCGTCAGTCAAACACTTCGAGTAGTCGAGCAATCGTCAAGTTTTGAGAATGCTTCTTAAACTGTGACTTTAGAAACTGTCTAGAATGCGCGTAGGCTCACTGAAGCAGTAAGTAGCTTTCCTATGCAACGTTCTGGGGATGCAAGAGAATTCGTTTTTAGTTTCGGACCTTGTATACGCAAGTTTTTTTTCTACTGGACCGATGTAATTTTATTTCAAACGTTATGTGCCTATGACTGCATGATATTTTCCTAGAAAAATTGCAATCTCCTATCTTAAGCTGTTCGGATCCTTTCATTATTTTAACAGACGAACGGATAGACATGCTTAAATCGATTCATATCTTTGCGGCGGTTAAAATGTAAAATATAAAAAATTATGGTATATACTCCCCTCTGCATGACGATGAGTATAAAAAAGGCATCGTAATATAAGTGAAATACGGTCTGATTGTATTACTATTGAAGGAGACTAAGTTAATGAAGAAAAAAGGATTTCAAAATAAAAAAAAGCTTGTTTTTCCTATCTCAGTTCCGGGCATATAGGGCGATGTGTTTTATGACACTTTTCCTACATTATTTCGATAAACTCTAGCAGTTTTTCCTATAACGTTTCAATAAACTCGCGCACGTTTGGATGGGTGTCTTTAGATCGAGGTTTCTGCGATGAACAAAATATATAAATCGTCTTAGGTCTTAAATGATTATATCTAATTGTAGCAGTCTAAATGACAGCGTATTTCCAGTGTTGTAAATAGTCGATAAAATGAACAAAAGACTAAAGTATAAACTTACTATTACAAATAGATGTTTGTAATATGATTATCAGGTGAACTACAGTGAACAACCACATTGATGTTCCAATATATACTATATTCCATCTTCTGTCAGCATATTATCAATTAATTTTTTGACTCTCCCTAAAATACTATTAGTTATTTTAAACCACTTAAACTTTTACTTTTAATCTACTTAGTTTTCCCAAATTAAATTTTAGATGAAAGTATAAATCTCTTTATTTCATCAAAATACTCTATAGAATATTTTCTATTCATTTACCTTTACAGAATTTAAAACTTCTTTAAATTTCAAAATTTTGTCTTGGCCAACAAATTTGATTGGCATTTAAGATCTTTATGAGATTTTTCGTCAATGATTTTGTGTACAATGAACAGACTACGTGTCTAATTGATTCTGTTTTCATGTTTATGGATATACTCGTATATTGTTTTCTGCTGCTTTCCTGGTTATTAAATTTTCTTATGAAAGAGATTTGTTTCTTCTTCTCCATCTTATATCACCGACATGAATATTGAATACTGCATAATTTCCATAAACCATGCTTGGTCGCTGCGGTTCTCCAATGCCTGCCTCTCTGCCTTTAAGGTTGATTTCTTGTGGTGTTCGCTTATCTTTTAGATCTTGAAGCAATATTTGCCAGTTATGGCTTTTATGTTAAAGTCGAAATAAACTAAATTAACATCTTCACCACAGAATGACAAAGCGAACACAAACAAATTGTCACTATATGGGGAAAAAGCTGACTGAGGTCTCTAAAGCCTTAGCAGCAGTAGGGGGAATCATCATAAAGCGGTTGATGTATGGGCACAGTAGGGAGCAATTAAATAAGAGCAGGTAGTCTGGATAAGACAGGAAATAATTTTAATAGTTTAACGTTTTGTTAGAGTCTATTGTTGAAAATCTAACTTTGCTACAGAGAAAACATTTAATTGCATATCAACCCTCTCGAAATTGGTGTTTATTGATCTTTTTAAGTTGTGCTTTTCGGTTTAGTTTCATTAAGCTTCTTTTAAATATCCATCTGGTAATTTATTCATAAAACGTATTCATATCCACCATCCGCAGATGGATGACACTTTATGTGTTCAATTACGTTTTAACTATCTTGGGACGAAATGAACCCGCATGTGTTTGACATATTAAGCGTCTGATAACAAGCTGTTAATGATGCTCATACCCATCATCTGTGACATTTCGGTTTAATGTAGCTCTTGTAGTGGTAAATTATCTGTAGTCATAAAAAGCTAAATTATTGTTTAAGCTAATCAACGATGTAGGTTGGTGCTGAAATTTATAATTAAATTAGGGCTCCTAAATTTCTGGAAATTTTGTTGGCTGATACGTGTTAGTAGAGCTGAAAATTGAATAACATACCAGTTTGGTTGAAAAAAAAAATGGATAAATACTTCAACGTGCCTACAATTGCAAAATTACATTGAAAAGGACGACATGTTAAGCTAAAAAAGTAGGAACTTAAAATACAATAATTCTGCAAAAGCAAATATTAAACCTATTTAGAGATACAGCATAAATTGGGGGACTCAACTGCTACTTATTGACATCACACGAGTGTGATCCCCAAACTAGCCGTTTGTTAGGTCGTCAGACACCAAAAAATGTGGGCAAACATTTTCTTTTTTCTCTCTTTTAGCTCGATACACTTTTTCCAGCAATATTCAAAAGCTTCTATGCCGTATTTATGGTAAGAATTGTCAAACTCATTAAAATAGTCAACAACCGCAAGGCTCTTTATTGTTGGCAACTCTTTCACCGCCGAGCCATTTTTTCAAGTTTGGAAATAGAAAAAAGTCCGGAGGAGCTAAATCTGAAGAATACGTTGGTTGTATGATAAAGAAATTTGAACTTTAGTTAATTATTTTTGTCCATTTCAATAGTGAATGTATGAACTGGAGCATTGTCTTGGTGAAACAACACTTTATTTTTCGACAAATGCGACCTTTGAAATCATGAAACCTTCATATAAACGCAGCATTAAATTATGGAATGTCTGAAGACAATCAAGAAATATAACAGACGTCATAAACTTGCCTGCAAGTGGAATCGTTTTCACCTTCTTTGGACATGATTTTCCCATTCCAGCTCACTGCTGTGACTGTTCCTTTGGCTCAGGTGTGAAATGGTGGTTTGCCCATGTCTCATCCATGGTCATAAATCGACGCAAAAATTCGGTTTTAATGCGTTGAACCATCACCAAACATTCTATGGTAACATCTTCATGACGCTGTTTTTGCTCTATTGAAGGCAAACGAGGCACCCATTTTGTGTACAGCTCTTACATCTTCAAATTTTCGGTTAATATATGATGTATGTAGGTAGCACTTTTTGCAATGACTATCATTTTAGCTAGTTCACGCAACTTCAGCCGGCGATCATCCATTACCATTTTGTGGATTTTCGTAACCACCTCAATTGGTCGATTACTACGGTGTACGTTTTAGCAGCTAGTACGGCCTCGTTTAAACACTGCTAACCAAAATTTTACAGTCGTAAACGAAGGAGCATACTCCCCCAGAATAGAATATAGCTCGGCTTTAGTATTGGTTGGTCTGAAACCTTTTAAATGGAGATATTGAATTACAAAAGGGTGACCAATTTTCACCATGTTTACAAATTCACTGAGATCGTTTACTTTTGATAGCTGTAATAAAAATTCTAAACAACGTGACGCCTTGACACTTAAAACATTTGTTTTACAATAATTCTTTTCAAACTACTGGCATCTATACAATTTTGGGACCGGCCTCTTATAAAGATTTCCGAATAAAGTTATGGGAAACATAGTCAAAATCCCCCTAACATAAACTGGTCATCGGTGAAATAAGACTCAATGTCACATTAATATGGACATGTCGCCGTTATTTAATACTAAGGAATCGCTGAGAGGGCTTAACCAATTTAAACCTTATAAGAAGATCATATACATGTACATAAAATATAATAATAATATATAATATATATATATAATCATCAGATTAGATCATATATATAATATAATAATATCATATATATAATAACAATATGATTTTAAGTCTATTAGTCTATTTGCAGCAGTATCCAATTAAAATGACTTAAATAAAGAGCTTAAATAACACTTTAAGTACTTTTTTTAATACAACACGGTACAACTCCTAATGAAGCGGCTGTGAATTACAGTGAATGTTTCTAACTAAAATCTTTAAATGATTAACACAATCTTATCTTATATTTTCTTTATATCACCATCCATATCTAAGGAGAAATTTCGCACTAGTTTTATGGGGATTCCGTTGTGTGTTTTTTTCAACGCAGTCCTGCTCGCCCTATTCTATGCCGCTTATTGAGATTCCTGCGAACACCAGCACCTACACAATCGCTTTGTATGTATTTGCTTAACTACGTGCTTATCAGTATACAGCTCACTCAGCTCTTGAATCATACAAATTGTATTCACATACACACAGAGAGAGAGAGAGAGCTATTTATGTTTAAATAGCTTATTCTCAGATTTGTATTGACACGACACAACTTATTTCTAAACTTTAACGATCATTTAACTATATAGTATGTTTATAAATTAAAATGTGATTATTTTGCTTTTCATTGCAGGTGCGTTCATAGATGGAATTTAAAAATTTGATTTACGTAAGCAAGTAATCGGTAAATTGCAAAAAAATATACTTAAAATATTGTAATTTTATTTGCTGGGAGACAGATTATGAAGAGCAATACGAGTATTTCAAAAAATGTTCCTGCACAAAAATTTTTTTACCAACATTTTTCATTCTACGTAAAATTATATGTAAAAAAACATTAAGTTTTATGATCCCCTGCCTAATAATAACATCCTCAAATGAACGTATTTATTTTTAGGATGAATCCGTCACTGGAGACAGAATTTCGTTTCATTTCTTAAGATTTTTTTAACTAAGTGGTCCCTTGTATACTGGGCGATTTTGTAACAATTTTGAAATTTACGGCAACATGTATACTGGCAGCGAAAATTCACTTTCGAAATTTTGAAGTTAGCGGGTCCAAAACTGCTAAGTGTAAAATATAAGTAAAATTGGACAGCTTGTACATGGCTCATTTTGGTTAAAGTCATGGATTTTGGTCTCTTAGGCATTCATTTCTAGACCGACTATGAAAAGTTCAGAACCCGAAACATTATAATTCAAAACGCAAATTTTTCCATACAATTATTTGTAACCTTGGTGCATATAAGCCTGATGACGAAGTAATATATTATATTCATATGTTGTAATATTTGCGAATAATTTTGGTTTTGAAGGTATGTGGGCAAGTTAATCACATCCTTGAAAATACAAAAGGAAGCTTGCAGGTAATGCTGCATCTCTCCTTGATAAGTAGGATCTTATAACACGATACTTTGAGTGACATCTTTCTCTGCGAATTATTTATGTAGATGAACAATCTTTGCATCTTCCTATGAAACATCTATCTATGAAAGCAATAATGACGTAAAACATAAGAACTGAATTGAATAAAATTCGTTTACCATCTATATCCACCATATGAGGCCATGTACAATACGATTCACGACTTTAGAGGTGGTCGTACATTTACTTAAGATACACGTGGATCGGGTTGTAGAAATAAAGCTGCTTCACAAAACATCACCCGTAAATTCCGAAATATTACGTTACATATTTCGCACATTGGTATGTATTTCTCAAGTAGTTCTTTAAAAAAAAATGTTTTCTCAATTTCCAATCATTTATTAGTGCAAATAGAATTTGTTATTCAAAAACTTGAGAAATTGATTATCTTGACTAGCTAGCTGAATGGACAGCTATTTCAGCTATAGTCAAAACTGAACGATAGCATAAATAAACAATAAAATGCGAATGCCGCCATATTTCATTACCGACTACAGGTGTGACAGTTTGGCGATTTCAGAATGATTGATTTGGCGATTGCGAATGAAGAACTGGTCCACTACTACGCAGTCGATTCAGTCAATTGATGAAGATTCGAAGAAGGTGAAAACTGTAACTATGCCCGAAAAAACGACAATCTGAATTTGTTTGTTTCCTCAGTAATGTTGAGAAACCTTAGAGGCCAACGAAATGTAGAGCTTCTTAGAATCAGCTAATTGGGACAAATTTTTCCTGTAATTCCGTCCTAATAGGTCGGACTATAAAACGCGTTGCTTCGTCTTAGAACCACACACATAGAGTTGAATGCAATTTTATGCGTGGAAGGTAAAAATCCTTTCAACGTTTTTAAGTAAAACCTTGGCTATGCTGTACGTAAGATAATCCGACAAACTTTTGTCCTACTCAGAAGTTTACAATTCATGAAACGAACTACAATGAATTAAGCAAGAATTAAGAATTAATTCGTATATGGTAACATCAATTGAACTAACGTAATCTGCTACGCCATCGCACTTGTACGACCACAGCGAAATTCGTACTACTTATGTAGCCTTGCAAAGAATGCTGGATATGTATTCTGGACATTCTTAAGAGCAATAGAAAGCCAGTACTAGTTACAAATTGATCTATACTGATGAACTGATGATCGTGCATCTCAAAAAGGAATATAAAAAGTAGCATCCTGAAAGTCAAGAACAAACTTTAATTTTTTTGTTTTTTTTTTTTTTTTTTTTTAAAGAGTCCCGTTAATGATAACTTTTCAATAGTGTGCAAAAGAATGTACACCACATTAGCAGTAAGGTCGATTAAACATCTTCAAATTGAAATTTTTTTTAAATAGCCAATTCAGTATTCTCCTTTTATAACTAAATCGCTGTTATTGGTTCATCATCAGTCTTATAACTACCTACTTATGACCAGATTGTGATGACTGATTATCGTTAGAGAGGAGAAGCCTTACCCATTCAACGATTATTAAGATATATTCCTAAAAATTAAAGGCCCGCGCCTCCCTTGAATAGGAAAGGGTGAGTTCCTCACATTTAGCAGACTTACACGTATTCTATTTTCAGATTTACTAAACAGAAGCTGACAATTTCAAACGTTGATTTGAAAAGCTTTTCCAAAACTCGTTCATTGCTCGATTACTTACTTTACAACTTACTTACGTACTTCGTAAGTACATAGGAGTAACCAGCTCTAAAAGAAATATAGGTGGTTATATTTAGGCTCGCATTCATGATCATAGGGACGGTAGTCCTATGCATTGGTTATCACAGTTGCTTACCCTTATATTCTGAAACTTTATGTTATATATTATGTTGGACAGCAGATGATATATTTTAGTTATTATAACATATCCAATATTTGTGTGTGTCTAAAAACAGACGCTATAATACAGTTTGAGTGACAGAAGCTTACTTATTATCCATCCGTAGACTATAAACGATTCTTTTGGATTTGCATCATATGGATTTTTCATAGGAAGTATATAACAACATGGTTATGTGACAAAATTCTCCAAAAATTACAACATTCAGACTCGATTTCGAATGTATTTCGATTGTCACAGATGCTAAAGGCGGTTTCACAACGGCCGGTCTGGCAAGGCTGTCAGCTGTTAAATACCTGTAATCTGAAGTGTTATTTACTTAGTGAAAGGTTTGCCATTTACGAATATGAATCGTTTAACAACCGAAGAACGCGTAAAAATAGTTACAACTTACTACAAAATTGGTGATTCAAATGTGGGCTTTCAATCGAACAAAATTTTCTTCAGCGATGAAGCTCATTGGTGATGAAGCACTCGGTGGTTGCATCAACAAGCAAAATTGTCTGGGCTCGAAGAACCCAGAAGTGATTGTGGAAAAGCCATGGCGTCCGGCAAAATTGACTCAAAATGAAAAATGAGTGCAAAAAAGGAGAAGAAAAAAAGTGATGCTGAAGGAACCTCACAACGATCCACTGATGCAACCAATGCAAAGGCGGTCATTTAAATGACATTGTGTTTCTTACATAATGGCCGGCATTATAATGGATGTTTTATTTAACTTTAGTTTTGAAACCGAAAAGTGAATAATCCAATACATTTTTCACGAATTGGTTGAACGTGTGCAATTCCGTGTCTTATCTTCTCTGACACCAAACAATTTAGTTCGAACTTTTGTCCTGTTTTATTCTTGATATCCATTTAAATTTACTCGCCCCTATTCATAAGGACCTCACTGTTTTGCGTCCTATTAATATGTGATATCTTTAAAGTAACTAGGAAATTACTACAGAAAATATGTACATTTTGAACTGGTTCTACAACCCAATCTTTCTATGGGTTATGAGACACTCATGCCACACATTGACTTTGGTTCATAAGACTACTGCTGCTAATAATGCTGTGTCTTTTGCTGCCGAAACAATGACTGCCACCACCAATGCCACTTGCTGCTTCTCAGATGGTTAACCTTTTTACTCCGTCCATCTCCCTGTAATGTCGATCTGTTCGTTCCACTGGGTGTTGCAAATAAGCAGTGTAAATATTTAATTAACAGCGCGTCTTAACGACACAAATTGTGGTTACTACGCATGCGGATGTTGACGAGACTGTCAGAAAAAGAAACGAACGAAGTTAATGCAAACATAAAATATAAGAAGGAGTAGGCAAACTGTGATTGTGCGATATGTGAGACGGAATGTAAGCATGTGAGTTTG
>JAHXMU010000326.1:1494283-1510412 GCA_019455685.1 Philornis downsi
AATTTGTCAACGGTGTATTCCTTTATTAGATTGCAGTTCCACCTAACCTTTGTTTACATTTTGTCGAAAAACTACCGGGAATTGATTATCTACATACTGTACTTAAAGGGATGGCCAAAATTTTGTTTTATCGCCAAATTGGTTGTACTAAAGCGAAGTTTGAATGCATTCTGCTGTTAAGTTTTTTTACCGTGCTCGATTTTGTTCACCTTAACTGTGTTTTCCTCTATTTATAATGGATCGATTCCGACCTATTTTCATAAAATTTTGATAGAACATGATTTTTTGATATAATCAAACAACTTCAGAACTTGTCAACAAACCGGAAACCAAAAAAACTCATCAAAATCGATTAAAAGTTAGGGTAGTGTTCACTGCTTTCACTGCACTCGGCATTCTCTGCTAGATCAGATGATAAATAAAGGATATTATGTGGGCGTTTACAAGATAACATTCGTTGACAAAAGTCAGTTTTGTTGAAAGAAATTTTTGCATTTTACACCACGATAATGCACCCTCTCACAAGGCAATCATTGCGAACGAGTTTTTGGCCAAAAACTTAACAGCTCAACATCGAAAAACCACGTATTCAGCTAATATGGTTCTGGTGGATTCTTCCATTTTTCCAAAACTCAAACTGGCACTTTGAGTCCTCCACTCTCATTCAACAGAAGACATAAAAGACAACTAATAGGGAGATGTGAAGTCTTTTCCGGAAAATACGTTTGGAAAATATTTAATGAATGTATTTCAAGGGCGATGCCTAAACTAGCCGACCTGATGTATAAAAGTAGTTTAAATTATAGTATTTGAGTCATCAAAAGTAAATGATCTCAGAGAATTTGTAAACATGGAAAAAATTGGTCAATTCAACATTTCCATTTGAAATGCCTCAGTCCAACCTATACTAAAGTCAAGCTACGAGGCCGTACGAGTTGCCAAGAGAAACTCCCATTGGCGTTTTACGCCTGACACAGTTAAGAAACTTCTCAATTTGGTATTGTGATCATAGGCATTTCAAAAAGTGTTATATAACGTATATTAACCGAAGATTTTAGGACGAGCAAGCTGTGTGCAAGATGGATGCCGCGCTTGCTTTCAATACAGCAAAAACAGAGTCGTGAGGATGTCTCAGTAGAGTGTTTGGCGATGTTTCACCGCAATAAAGCCGAATTTCTGCATCGATTTATAAGCATAGATGAGACAAGGGTCTACCACTTCACATCTGAGACAAAGGAACAGTCAAAGCAGTGGATTAAATTAGGAGAATCGTGTCCAAAGAAAGCGAAAACGGTAACATCTGCACCTTATGAAACATATGTTTTAAGCTTGAAGTCGTTATGTTCTTTAGTATTTTTTTTTTTTTTTTTTTGAATCATCAAAAGTAAATGATCTCAGAGAATTTGTAAACGTTAAAAAAAATTGTTAATTCTATATTTCCATTTGAAAGCCGAGCCATACTCTACTGTGAGGAGAGTCTGCTCATTCGTTTACGACTGTAAAATATTGGGTATCAGAGTTGAAACGAGGCCGTACGAGTCGCCATTGGGGAACTCCAATTGAGCTGTTCACACCAGACATGGTTAAGAAAATCCTCAAAATGGCATTGAAATCATAGGCATTTCAAAAAGTGTTATACATCGCATAATACATAATATTTGAAGACGATCAAGCTGTGCGCAAGATGAGTGCTGCGCTTGCTGGCAATAGAGCAAAAACAACGTCGTGAAGATGCCTCAATAGAGTGTTTGGCGATGTTTCACCATGTTTATAAGCATAGATGGGACATGGGTCTGCCGCTTCTTACCTGAGACAAAGGAACAGTGAAAACAGTGGAGTGGAACCAGAGAATCGTGTCCAAAGAAGTCGAAGACCGTTCCATCTGCAGACAACGTCATGGTACTCCCTGGGTTATGAATAACACGTCGGTAGAAACTAGGTTATACATCGGTTAGGAGATCACATGTTGCTCCTTTTAAAGGGCATAACAAACTCATCTGACGCCTTCTGATGGTTTAGAGCTAAATTCTACGTAGCCGTACTTCCCTACATATTCATTAGTAAGTCAGCGAAAGTTACTCACCAGCAATTTATTTGCATTTGTACTTTCTAATGTTCACTTCATTCTCCACTGTCAAACAGTTCGTGGTGTAAATGATTTTATTTATTCATATACAAATTGAATATGTAGCATCTACATACCTTTGACAACAATCGTCAGACAACAGCAACTACTTGTTGTTGCTGACGTTGTCAGCTTTTAAATCTGAGACGATCTGAAGTGACAGTTCCTACGGCAACAGATACTCTAAACTTACTACTACTTACCTATACACCAGATCTCAAAATCTCTTTGCGTCTTACAATACGCGGGGGGAGGGTTATAAAATATGGCTTTATTGTACCAGCCAAGACACATCAAGTTTTACATGATTTAAGGTGATGGAAGAGAACAATTTGTGGAATTTTTTTCGAACTAGAAGCATTTAAAAGGTTTCCTGGAAATGGGAAAGAAACGGGGCATGCAATGTTTTTGAAATATGATCATGGTTGGGAGATGACAATGACTATGATGATGAATGACAATGATGGTAGAAATATTTGAAATAATTTAGAAAATCAGAGCTGGCAAATGAAACTACTAGCTTTCATCTACAGGCATCAACTGTGAGTGTATGGGAAATTATTATAAACTATGCAGCTAACTTGAGGAGAATTTTAAGAATTTATGCAAAGCGAATTAGTATCAACTTCCAAAGAAAATCATATCTCTAGTCAAAGCAGCGAATTAGTAATAACTTCCAAAGAAAATCGTATTTCCTGTCATTGTAACAAATATGTCATAGGATGAATGATTCCATAGTTAAGTTAGGAGTTAATTAGAGAAAATTTGTCATATAATTCTTGGTATGTATTTGGCTTAATAATTATCATTATAAAATTAGTTCATTTTTCATGACAACCGGTTAAATTGCTTTAGTTTTTATGTTTTTCATGTGATGAATTTCGAATGAATCATATTACTCTAAACTTTAAAATTTTTGAAGGACATTTGAGGGGGGTCAGTGATTGGTGATCAAACTAGTCATAGAATCTAAGTATTATGAACTCCCTGTCCTCAGCAATCGACTATACTTCTACGGATGGAAGATAAGTGAGCTTTTGTTACTCTAAATTTTTGAAAACGTCTGTTAGCAGACACACTACACTTATGGATATTGCATAATAAATAAAACACATCATCTGTTATCCAATACAAAATATTTCACAATGTTCTAGAAAATCAATCAATAATTGATGCGCACAAGTGTCGTCTCTACGATCACGGATGCGAGCTTGAATATAACCACAGATATTTTTTGTACTTACGAATACTTCAGGTAGACAAGCAATGGACAAGTTTTAGAAAAGCTTTTCAAATCTACTTTCGAAATTGTCAATAAATATTAGATCCTGTTTAGTAAGTCTGAAAATAGAATACGTATAAGCCTGCTAAATGTGAGGGATTTACCCTTTCCCATTTATAGGAGGCGCGGAGCTTTGTTTTTTTTTTTGTTTTACTAATGTACCTTAATAATCTTTGAATGGGAAAGGTTTCCCTTCTCTAACGATAATCAAACATCGTAGTATGGATAGATATTTATTCAACTAATGATGTACCCTCAGCAACAATTCGGTCAAAAAGGATCTAAAGATGGATGTGTCACGGGATGTGTCTTATTTGAGAATACTGAATTGATTAGTACTACGACCAAATATTTAGAAAGATTTTCAATTTCGAAATGTCCAATTGACTTCACAGCTAATCTGGTATATATTCTTCTATTCATATTTAACGAGGTCACTGTGAAAATAAACAAAAAAATTCTGTGAAAAATAAATGTTGTTCTTAACTTTTAAAAATTCCACTTTTTTTTACTTCCTTTTTGGCATGCATGATCATCAGTTCATCAGGACAGATAGATTTGTAACTTGTAACGGCTTTGTATTGCAGTTAATAATGTGTAGAATACATCTACAGCAATATCAAGACTCCGAGATTGAATGCATGAATTCTATTAATTACACTCAAAACTTCTTAAAAATATTCAAATTTCTTAAAGTTTTTCAACCTTCTTTCAATGGATGTAATATATGATTGTTGCCTATTCTGCTTTTGATATAAGGAGTAGTAAAAAGAAATCTCTTATTTTTTCCATAATATTGAAGACTTTATTTAGCATGATTAGGACGATTTAGATCAAATATGCACCGTTTTGTTCGATAACTTATTCCCATATTGAAGGTGATTTCATTACACCTCTCTCATTGAAACTCTCATCATTCTTGTTCTTCTTAGGAGGCAACTGTAATAGACATTCTTATCTATTAGAAGCCGCCCGTAGAAAATAATTCCGAGCGTTTCGATCTTCTGCGCTTCTCTTCCAATTCGTCACACAAAACTTCTCTGGTTTTTCAAAAACCTGGCTCTTCCAACGGAGTTTTGGTTGCTCTCTTCTGCACCGTCCGTCGAGTTCGTTGTCGTAAACTTTCCGTGCCGGAGCATTTGGGTCCATCCGCTTAACGTGACCCAATCGCTGTATATTAATGCATTTGACCACGTCGATGTCGGCATATAGCTCATACAGCTCATGTACCATGCGACACCGATACTCTCTGTTAACGGTGCTGGGTCCATATATTTTCCGAAGTATTTTCCTCTCGAAAGCTGCCATTACTGATTCATCCGCCTGCGTCTTAACTCAGGATTTTGCGCCATATCACAAGACAGGTAGAATCAAGGTCCCGTACAGTCGGACTTTTGTTTGTCGAGAGAGGACTTTAACATTGAATCGCTTGCTTAGCCCATAGTAACATCTGTTAGCAAGCAATACTCTCCTCTTTATGTCCATGCTGATATCATACGCTTTGTTTACAGATGATGAAGATGAATTTTTCCACTACTTCAAAATTATAGTTGGCACACGAGTAGACTCTTTGTTCGTTGAAACCAATAACTTTGTTTTGTCCTCGTTTCATACCGGACCCATTTTCTCTGCTTCTTCTCGATGCTTGAGAAGGCTGCAGTAACATCTTGCGGTTTTCTGCCAATGATGTCTATGCAATCTGCATATGCGAGTAACATATGACATTTGTTAAAAAACCCCTTAACATTACTGGCAGAAAAACTAGGCTAGTTGAATTTTAGTAGTGATTCGCAGATGGAAATTCAGCTCACAAGGTTATTTCGCATTACCTCCTGTTTCTTTCATACATCGAGCGTCTGTTTGTATCGTAGCTTATTCAAATGGTTTCACACGGTTTTTTATGCGCAATGTTTGGCTTCTGGACAATCGAAATAGTTTTTAAGTAACAATCGAACTTTACGATTTCCACTGTTCTGTAGGCATTTTCGACAATTGGTTTTGACGAAACTAAAATTGCGCACGGTGGGCTATTATAGCATCAAGGTCAGAAACACTGTTCACAATTTCAGCCACCTGGCATGCATTTTCACCTACATATATCGGAGAAAACTCTAAATATGGTGTATTTCCTTTCCGCAAGTCTTCATCTTTGATGCGGGCTGAAAAACTATTATGTTAAGCAATCACACAAACTGCCTGAGTAGTTTTTAGAGTGCGAAATCTTGTCTTTCCATTTAGCGTAACCCGATCGCACTTACTGGGACCATAGGAAATATATTATTTTCCCTATGGATGGCTTTACTTTATTTGCACTGAAATACTTCTATTCCACCTCTTACATTTTAATGCATCGTATTGAAAATGTCTCCCTAAAGATTCAACACATTTTTTGTTCTTTTCCTTCAAATTTCAATTACTGCAATCCTTTTAAGTTTTCTAAAGAAATTTTACACAAAACTTTTCCTTTTTATTCCCTCTCCCCATCTGCCTTAACCCACAAAAATTCCCTTTCGTCAGGAACAACAACAACAAAAAAAAGCAACATCTAAAAAATAACTATCAAAAAAAAAAAAAAAAAAATGTTACTATCGAAATTTTCCCTTTAAAACGTCACATTCTTTCAGTATGTATTTAACCGAAATCAATTTTGTTTACCTACGTGATTCGTCGACGTTGCTGTTACTGGATACGTCAATTTGAATGCACGTGCATTCACTCACTCATACACATTAACATACTGAATACCTAAAGGAATACAACATGCATATACAGATGCGAGTACAATAGATGTGAAGTGAAACCCAGCAAAGAATATGAGATGCAGTGACAATGTAAATTTGATAACACTGGCGAACAAAAACGTTTTTGCTTGCCCAATGCCGTGGTATTATTGATAGTTCCTCCATTAGCATTTCAAAAATATTTGCTTTCTTCCATAATGAGGTTTAGATTTCGGGGTATTTTGAAAAAATATTTAAAAAAAGTGGTCGATCGTGATGTAATAATAAGTACACGGGATCGTATGATACCGTGTCCAACCCCGCATACAGATACCAATCATTGTTGATGGGGGCGGTCACCTCTATACGAGTATGTCTGACGAATACTTCAAGTAGTCGAATAATCGACAAGTCCTGTAAATGCTTCTCAGAATGTGACGTTCGGAATTGTCGTTAAACTGTGGATCCCATTGAGTGAGTCTAAAAATAAAATGTGTGTATGCTCACTGAATGTGAGAAGCTTTCCCATATACGAGGTGTGTTCAAAAAATAAGGTGAATTTCCATTTTTCTCAAAAAATATTTATTTATTCATCAATTTCTATTTTATGTCCTTCAAAGTAGACCCCTTCAGATATAATACACTTGTGGCAGCGTTTTTTTCCATTCCTTGAAGCCCTTTTTAGTATGTCTTTGAGCTCTCTTAGCGATTCGGTTTTTATTTCCTTAATCGTCGCAACACGCCGTCCCTTCATCGGTCTCTTCAATCTTAAGGAATAGGAAAAAGTCGCAGAGAGCCAAATCTGGTGAATACGGTGGCGGAGGCATGAAACGGTCTTGTTTTTGGTCAAATAATCTCTCGCAAGCAAAGATGAGTGAGCAGGTGTATTATCATGATGCAAAAGCCCAGAATTTTTTTCACAATTCCGGGTGTTTTTTTTTTTCATATTGCTTCACGCAAACGGAGTATAACTTGAAGTAATACTCCCTATTTACCGTACGACCTTGTGGTAAAAACTTCTGATGCACTTCGCCATGATAATCGAGGAAAACAGTGAGCAAAATCTTGACATTTGATCGAACTTGCGGTGCTTTCTTTGGTCTTGGCTCTCCTGGACTCTTCCATTGAGAAGTTTGAGGTTTGGTTTCGATATCATAACTATATACCCATGATTCGTCACCAGTTATGATCCTTTTAAACAAACCTGGATCATCGTTGATGTCATTCAACTATTTCTGAGCGATGCGACGTTTGTTTTTGGTCAAAATTCAGCAATTTTGGAACGAAGTTCGCTGTCAAACGCTTCATGCTCAAAATTACCGAAAAGATTGCATGGCATGAGCCAACCGATACGCCGGCATTCTCAGTAACTTCTCTAATTGTGATTCCACGATTCTCCATAGCAATTTTCTTCACTTTCTCAACATTTTCATCGGTTGTAGATATTCTGGGATGTACAGAGCGAGCGTCGTCATTCACATCTTCTCGACCTTGTGTGAAAAGCTTGTACCACTTGAAAAAATTTTTTTTTTGTTTTGACTTACAGTACTCTCACCGTATATCACTGTCAACATTTCAAGTGCTTTTGAGCACTTAATTCCAATTTTTGACACAAAATTTGATGCAATTTCTTTAATCCACTTCTTTCGATAGCAGAAAATTGACGAACATGCAAAATACGTCTTATTTATGCCTCTCACAAACAAACTAAACATGCTATATGGATGAAACCGTTAACGTAACTTCGGCACGAGTGTACCAACATAAAAAAAATAATAATCAAAAGTCGAATGTATGAATCCTGCGAAATTTGAAAATTCACCATATTTTTTGAACACACATTTAACAAAGTTTATATCGATTTAATTCCTTAAGGCACTTTAGAGATTAAACCGCTTGCATTGGGAGGCTAAAATTATGCTGAAAAATATCTCATAATCATAGTCAGCTGAATAAATCAATAAAAATGGAAAACTTCTCTCATTTTTGGGCGAATTGTTTATTTTTCGAATTTGATCACCATATCGTTATATTTACTAGATATTAGAAACAAAAGTCAACTCAAAACTTTCGTTGAAATATCGCGGAGCAACAAGATCAATAGAAGCTATTTAAAAACATTAATACACACTTGAAGAACTGATAACGTTGATATAAAGGATGTCCCAACAAGAACGCAAGATTTAAATTTGTCACCATTCGAAGTGTCATTGTTTGACATTTGAGCAATTGTTATTGCTTGCTAGTAGAAGGTACGAGGTTAGTAAAAATGGAGCGCTACACGAATGAACAACGCATTCTCATTGTGAAATTGTTTTACCAAAATGGTGAACGCTTTGCGGCTAGAGTTCGCAAATTTGGGATCACAATAATGCTCCAAAAGAGTCAACTGTAGAGAGATTAATGGATAAATTTGCCAAAACTGGTCTGTTAGTGATGTAAAGACAACAACGCGCCTTCTACCAAGTCGATCGACCGAAAATCTCGCAGCTGTACGTGATGATGTCGCTCAAACTCCATCCACCTTAATTCGACAGCAAATTGGTGTCTCCTAATCCACTATGCAGAGAATTTTGACGAAAGATTTGCATCTTCATGCATACAAAGTTCAATTGACTCAGGAACTGAAGCCAGCTGACCAAGGACAGCAAAGGGAGTTCGTTAATTGGGTATTGGAGAGACAACATGAAAATGCTGATTTTGCCGATAAAATCATCTTCAGTGACGAGGGCCATTTCTATCTTGATGGCTTCATCAATAGGCAGAATTGTCGCATTTGGGGTGAGGAAAATCCTCGAGTGATTCACGAGAAGCAAATGCATCCTCAACGAGTCACTGTGTTGTGTAGATTTTGGGCTGGAGGAATCATTGGAACTTTTTTTTATGAAAAAGAGGCATGTCAAGCGCAAACAGTCAATGGTGTTCGGTATCGTGAAATGATAACCAGTTTTCGTGACTAGAATTGAAGAAATGAATGTTGATGGCATGTGGTTTCAACAAGACGGCGCCGCATGTCATACAGCCAGGGAAACAATTCAATCTTGCGTTCTTGTTGGGACACCCTTTATTATATACGTAGGAGGACATTTCTGATAAACCACTCAGTTAGAGAGCGATTAAATGACACGTCATCCTTAGAGTAAGAATGACATATATCAAATGATATCATACAAAATCGATCTAGAGAGAAAACAATTTCTCATTCAACGCCTTAACATCCTATGGAACAATGGACATTCCATGTTTTCACAATAATTGTACAATTTATTCACTGATTACAAGCGATAAATGGATGTAGATGGGAATAGAACATCCCAATTCATATGGGTTTTTTAAGGTACCAGCCCTACATACTAAAGAATATTGGAATGAACACTCGAATAGTAAGGGCAATATACTTTTCTTTTCGCTGATTGACAGAACAATAAAAAAGAATAAAGATAACAAAACAGAATTAAAGATTCATTCTCGAAAATATTCTTCATAGTTGTGAGATCCATTCTGTTCAAATGTTGATTAACGCCTTAACGGGTGGCCCGAATAATGCTGTCTGCCAATTAGCCAATCGTAATCGACTTTTTCAGGTTAACTTTGGACTTTTTGATTGGCTTTTGAGGTGAAATCTAGAGACTCGATATCATGTAATCTTGAGCGTGAAATTAACTCATCATAGTGTCATGATTTCACGGCTGTGTGACAAGTCTTGTTATAACCGATCAGTTGAAGGCAGCAGATATACTTTTATCCTGACGCGATAACAGTCACATTCCGGTTGACTTTATTTTTTCTATGAAATGTGAACCCACAATTTCTTTAGTTTATAAATTGCGTTATTTAGTCTGAATACGAGGGCAGTCTTGTATATTTTAGGGCAGCAAATACACCTTTATCCTGATGTGATGTCAGTCAATTTCCGATTGACTTTAATTTTTCTATGAAATATAAACCCATAATTCCTTTAGTTCATACATTTCGTTATTTAGTCTAAATATGATGGCAGTTCTTGTACTTTTTAGGGCTTCTCTTCATTTTAAACACGACACTTTTACTTACAGACGTAGCCCTAAAGCCTGAAATGAGTCTTATTGTTGAACAAAATTTAGATAGGAAACAATGAATTTTTTCAAGAACCCGAAGGTTTGAGTGTTGTTGAACTAATGCTTTCACTAGTAGAATTTTGTGTGCTTTTAAATCAAGAGCTTTACATAAAATTACTGCATATTGTAAGCCAAGCTTTGATGGCGAGGTTTTGTCTCAACAACTACCACTAAATTTCATTCATTCATAGGTTTCATTAGTCCAATTGGTTTTTTACAGTCCATTGGTTGAAATGGGTTTGAAATTGTCGCTGACGTAACGAGTTATGCATCCCATAAACTGCTCAAAACTTACGAAATACATTCCTCTCAGAACGCTGATTTTTATCAAACAGCTGAAGCCAGAGTAAACTTTGTGCACAATAAGCTGCTGAACAAAAATGCCATGACTATTTGATGCATCCTGAAATACTTACTAGGAAAAGTCGGCCTAAATGAATAGTTCATTATTATGTACTATGGGCATTAGTAGCGCAACAAACTAATACGGTTGGAAAAAAAACAATGTACAGTGGCAGTAAAGTAAAGAACCACTCCGATTTGTATAGGGTTATCCGTTTTTCGTTTTCAAATAAAGTTAAATAAAACACATATAAAGCTATGAAACTTGTATTTCATTATAATGCTTGGACCTCTGAATTGGTTGCAGCAGTGGATCCTTTTGAAGTTCCCCAAGGGTTGTTTTCGAAAAAACATGGACCAATGACACCCCCAGATCATAATGCGCACCAAATGGTCACTTTTTCCGCATGCATTGGCTTTTCCACAATCACTTCTCAATTCTCCGAGCCCCTTACGCGACAATTTTGCTTGTCGACTTAACCATCGCTGAAGAAGATTTTATGCGATTGAAAGCCCACTTTCGAATCATCACTTTTGTAGTTTTACACGTCAAAATAGCGTTTTTCGCGTATTAAACGCTCCATATTCGTAAATGGCAAACCTGTCACTAAATAATAAACACTTCAGATGACTGGTATTTAACAGCTGGCAACTTTGTCTTTAAAACTACTAAATGGTTAACTCTTAAAAACTGAACGCAAATTCTTCGATAAGGAGTATAAACTTTAATGACAACATTGGAAAGATCAGATTATTCGACAGAAATTCTTACAATTACCTATATTTTATTTCTAAAATTACTAACTCAAATAGATTATGGATTTTGGATTTTATAGGAGAAAGATAATTAGTTGATAATATTGTATATGAGAGGAGACTGTTTTTAAAAGGCTTAATTGTCTGACGACCCTGTGGCGCCATATATATCTCTAATAGGAATATTTATTTAGTTTGAAAAAACATGCCAATACAAAAACAAATCCACCATTTGTTTCTAAACTACAGTTGCCTTTGTCGGTAACGGAATCTTTAAAAAATATGGAATGCAGACTTTGCCGCAAATATTGGGAGCTCTTAAATTGCCTTTGATTGTTCGTCACACCAGATGCGACAATCGTTTTTTCATTCAACCGGAAATAAGCTTCAACTCTGAGCACAATAAAAATGGTTTAAATGTATGAAAAACAGTTCTCACCGGTTATTATTCCTAATAGGTATTTTGGCAGTAATGTGAAGAAAAAAATTAAAATTAATTAAATTAAAATTAAAAATTTTTCTAAAATATTTGCAAAACTTTTCCTTGCAAATTTTCGAAATTTTTACCAACGTTTTATAGGAAAATTTGCACATTATACGCATCAAAACTTGACACATCTAAATTGATAAATATTTGTTTATGATCCCACCTAAACAACAACATTTTCAACACTTCCTTTGCTGTACTTCTGTCAAAAATTCAACTGTCAACATTTCCAAATCACCCTTTTTCACCCCTACAAAATTTCTCTGGGCAATTAGGTAAAGAATCATAAATAGACCGGCAAGCCTTACATACGTGCGTATGTTAGCTATGATATGCATTGATTACATTTTATAGAATTTATTTCATTTCTTTTTTTTTTTTTTTTTTTTGTTTGTTTGTTGTTGGTTCGTTTATTTTCGAATTGTGTGTTGATTTAACCCAAATAATTTTTAAGCCATATAAAAACGTTAAATAAAACCTATAAACAACTCAAAATCAGTTTCACAGAAATCAAATGCAAACAGAAAATGCCAAATAAAACCAAAATGTTCTATACGTACTCGAGTGCCAGGCAGAAGCAGCAGAGAAAGGCTGCCGCCCTTTTGCCAAAAAATAAATCCAAATCAAGCAGATGAATTCAATGGAAGATTCAACGATTCATTCATTCATACACGTTCGTAGTCGATGAATACAACTAGCAGGCAACTCCATTGGACTTAAATGTATGTATGTAAATGTTTGTAGGGTCATAAATGCATGTACATACTCGTATGTACTCATATGTACAGTGCTTGAGGTCATTAGGCTGTCTTGTAGAATTTAATATTTAACTATTTGTGATACAACTATTGTGTGCAAAATTTGAACAAACTTGGACAACTTTTACTTGTGATGCTTTTAGATCAATGATCATGGGTTTTCATATCTTAGAAACTCTTATAAAGGCATCAGTAAAATTCGTGTTTTGGGGCATTTTTCTAACTTGACCCAAGTTGTGGAAAACCCCAACGTCTATAGGAAGGAGTCCCAACTTGGCTATTGGCAGATATATCCACTTTTTTCTTCATACATTTAATTGTCACCTTAATGGACATAAAAGTTTATGGGCTGTACATAGAAACCGCTTGAATACTGCCTACTAACGCAATATCGTAAGTAAATATCATCACAAAATGGCAGGAGCAGCACAAAAACCTTCAAATATTAGAGCTTGAGTCGAAAAAAAACACATACTGATCCTATAAATGTTAAGGAGAATTTTTACACACTAAAATTGTGGATGATTTCTTTGAAGAAATCTGAATGTAAAGTGAAATGTTGCTCATTCCATAGTATATTTATTTATGTTAAATCACTCTGCTTACTTACTAAAAATAAAAGAATTTGCAAGAATTTCTATCGAATAATCTGTTCCTTCCAAGGGTGTCATGAAAGTTTATTCTCCTTATCGAAGAATTTCCGTTCAGTTTTTAAGAGTTATTCATTTAGTAGTTTCAAAGCCGCCGGTCTGGCAAGGCTGTTAAATACCTGTCATTTGAAGTGTTATTTATTCAGTGCAAGATTCGCCAATTACAAATATGGATCGTTTAATAACTGAAGAACCCGTTTAAACTTAAATAAAATAGTTATATTAAATTAAATAAAAATGAAACTAAAAAATTAAAACTTGCTACAAAAGTGGTGATTTAAACGTGGGCTATCAATTGAACACCTTCTTCAGCGATGAAGCTAATTCCTCATACGGTGGTTATGTCAACAAACAAAGAAGAACCCATAAGGGATTGTGGAAAAGGCTTTGCATCCGGAAAAAGTTTGTATTTCGTGCGCTTTATAATCTGGAGGTATTTTTTTAAAAACCGCCTTCAAAGGATTCACTGCTGCAACCAATCCAGAGGTTGTCATTGAAATGACATTACATTTCGTACATAATGGCGAGATACAGGCATTATAATGACATATAAGTTTAATCTAAATCATTGCTTTAAGCGTGTTTTATTTAACTTTATGCAGGTTATTTAAAGAATTTGGACAAAGTGTTTGGTCGTGGCGTAGATTATATCTTGGCAGCTTCATTAAATTGCCTTCATTATTAGTGAGATAACTCTTTTGTCGCCTAACGATTTCTATTCTTGCTTTAGTTATGCAAATAAGAGGAGTGAAATTAAATTAAATTCTGAAGAAATATTTAATTACATTACCGTCAGCTACATCCAACCTTAAGTCTGCAATGGCGAAAAAAGCCAACTTTTTCAAAACCGACTGAAGGCTTCAATGAATGAATCCTATAACATAGGACTACAAGAATTTTCAAAATCTTTAAATCGAATCCGTCTGATTCTGGTCTTTCTACTGGAGGCCAAAAAAAGTCGGTTTTTATACGGTTATAGCACTCTGAAGTGACGGCAACGGTTCCTCTAGCGTCATTTTCGACCAAATACGGCCCAGTGACACCTCTAGAATATAATGCGCAGTGTCATTGCAGTGGATTTTCCACTCTCACTTCTCGGCCTCTCGAGCTCCATGCGCGGCAATTTTGCTTGTTGACGTAATCACTGAGTGAGAAATGAGCTTCATTACTGAAGAAAATATTGTTCGAAAAATCAGCATTGAAAGCCTGTTGCCATAGCACCCAATCAACATATCTACGGCGTTGTCTAAGGGTCAGCTGTCTTTAATTATTGGCTAAGTTGGACTCTATATGGACGGAGGTGCATATCCAAAAGCAAAATATGCCATAATGAGCCATAAGATGTGAGAACGCCGTGGAAACTACAAATTCGGATTATCCGCCACATTTTCTATAACAGAAGCGATCGCAAATAGCAAACCTTTCACTAAATAAATAACACTTCAAATGACAGATATTTTACAGCGCTGCCAGACCGGCGATTTTGAAACCACCAAATGAATAAACCGTTGCAAGAAAAACAAATCGAATTATAAAGAAAATTGAATACTTTTCGAGTTGTAGTATTCAAATTTCCTATTGTTACATTTGCTGCCTTAATTTTTGGTACTTTTCAATCTGTAGCAAAGGGTCAGCCGAAAAACAAACCAATATTAACCACAAAAAAAAAGGCAGTGATGTGTTGTTTTTTTTTTCTGAACCACTCTGTGCTCTAGTTGTGCATGACCACTGTGTCAACTTCTACTGTGTATCCGATGCATGCAGCATATGAATGCACCCGTAACATACAAATCAAGAAGACGAATAACGTTTGGATATCTGATGATTGCATGACATTCATCATTATTCACGAAGTGCATCGCAGGAAAAACATGATTTTCTGTTGACGTCTATTGATCCCACCGGAATGCGTATATTTATTGTATCCTTTTAACAGTATCCCTTATGTGGGTTTGTACTGCATAATGTTGCCTGCCCGCTGACGCCCCTTTGAAAGTTTTTCACTGTTTACCTAACAGGTAAAATTTTTTTCAATGCTTTTTTTCCTGTTTCTCAATATTTTTGATTTTTTTTTTTTTTTTTTTTTTGACATGTGTGTATGTGTGTTGGGGAAACTCTTCGTTGGAACGATGCATTTAACATTATTTTATCAATAGCATTGTACATATATTGAATATTGAACTTTTTGTGTATATTGAACTTTTCGAACATACATATTGATCGGTGGGGCGGGTAAACTGCTATTGAATTTCTGGTATTTATTGTTGTTATTATAGGTGTGCAACTATTGTGTTGTGTTGGCTTGCTTTTCCAAATAAACGTATGGATATGGATTTCCTATGTTGAATAGGTTATTGTATTGCTGGTCTTGCCACACATAATATGTTGGTATGTTTCTTTGGCAGTGGCAGAACGTCTGTTGCCCGATGTTGGCTGTTGTTTATGGTAAAATGCACGTAGTACTTTATAAAAATGCTATTTACGATTAAAGGTGGACTGACAGTGGGCGCTAAAAATAAACAAACGAATTTTGTTAAGAGAAACAAAGATGATCGTCCAATATCCCCTGTTAACAAAGGCAGTAGCTTTTTTAATTTACGGTCAAATAAATTTTCAAAGAAATTTTACTTTAAGCACATCATTTAAAAAAGTAGAAGTAGTAGATAATATGACTAAAATAATTCAATACTGAAACCTTTTCTTGCGAAAATGCAACGTTATCCGTTTAGTGGTTTCGAAAGCGACGATCTGACAACGCTGTCAGCTGTTAAATACCTGTCAACTGAAGTGTTATTTGTTTAGTGAAAGGTTTGCCATTTACAAATATGGAGCGTTTAATAAGCGAAAACGCCTTTTTTCACACAAAAATACAAAAGTGGTGATTCAAAGGTAGACTTTCAATCGTACAAAAT
>JAHXMU010000326.1:1534136-1545383 GCA_019455685.1 Philornis downsi
TTGATTTCTTTTCAGTTTTCCAAAAATTTGGTGTACCACTCTTAAAAGTATTGGGAATTGTCTTTTACATTATGTAGATTTATAAGAAATGGCACACCTTCGTTTGTTTAAAATATACAAGTGGCAAATGTTGGCATAGTTTTTCGTACATTATTTTGTACAACACATCTTAAATTGAATCAGCTTAATGGTTTTATTCATAAAAGTCTTATAACTATTTAAAAAAAAAATGTAGTGCGACTACTTGCACATATTTTACACATTTTTCACCTTTTCTTCCCTTAATCTCCCCCATTAATGTCTAATATCAAGTTATTTATACACATTCTTAAGTGATTCCATTGAGCATAATTCCATTACATTAACTTATACACAACATAATTCCAATACATTAACTTAAATTATCTTTCGTTTTCAATAAAACATGTCATTCAAACAAATATTAATGAAGCAAAAACGTTCATTCAGCAAAAACTTTCCATTTCATTTCATTCAACAAAACTTCAGTTTATCATGTCGTTGGATGATTCTTATACAGCATTTGATTTGAAAATATTCAGAGTACATGTGCTGGACCTCTCTACTCGTTTCCAACGTCGGAAAAGAGTAACAACATATTTGTCTGTTATATATGAGCGAATTACTAAATTGAGCAAAACACAAAAGCGAAAAGGCAACAACAGCAATAGCCGGAGAGAAAGAGGAAGAAAAATCGCAACGTAAACGCCCATAATTCGCTACTTCCAGCTTTATGTAGTTGCTGGCGGATCATTGTTTGGAATAATGTGTATTATAGAATATATATGTATATGTATATATATTGTGTATATTTATATTTAATAAATTATATTTAACAGCAGTCACTTTAAAAAGCAAACCACTTCATAGCCAATAATCTACAGATATGCGTACTCAGCTATGGAGTCAAGAACACACAAGCCCATAAATTTTTGGGGTTACTGTAACCTTGGCTTAGGCGAGGTGCTGACTAGGGGACACCCTAAACCATTTACTTTAGCATACAGCCATAAAGAGACTCTTTGGCACATATTTTAATATTACAGAATCTTTTGGTCGTTTATGTTTCTTTCCAGGCAAATTTACAGATCATAATTCTAATAAACAAATATTGCCAACCGATATTTGCGTTATGGGTTTTTCTTTTGTGGAATTTGGCGCCTAAGGATAAGAAGATTGTCTATGAAAGCTTTCCTTTGAACTGAAACTTTGTCAGGGCCCAATTTCGTTGTAAGATTATTTTTGAATTACGATGTTCATAATATTGAGTTCACCAGAACGTATAATTGTTATTAATTTGTGTGTGATAGAAAATTTGTAGCATATACCACAGGCGTTTGTTTGAAATCGGCACGTATGATTATTATAAATTTGCTGTTAAGTGGAAGAAATTAAGTAGACTTCATTACAATACAAAGATATTAATATGTTTTTAACTTAAAATGAATTGTACAGCATATTTTTTTTATGTAATGTGCAAAGTTTTGCGATTATTCCATATTTTTTTTAGCAGCGGTTGCTAACTAGGGTGAATATTTAAGCCATTTTGCGTTTTATATAAAAAATACGTTTGAAAATGGGGAAAGTGAGCACTTATATGCCCTTGTAAATTCATCTCACAACTTTTCAATATTATTCGGTGCAACAGTCAAGGATTAGGTAGATGTATGTTAAAGTGAAGTCAGACAATACGCGGTTATATTCAATATGTGCGTATGATTGAATACAATTTTGACTTGAAAGCCACTGAAGATTTGCTAAAGGAATTACTAATTAGCTCTATGCATGCTGACCACTTTTCATTGCTGCCGTAGAGGACATCATCAAAGTTTCACTCTGCAAACTATACATTTGCATTTTGCAGCCAAACATGGTATGCTGAGACGATTCATTGCAAATTTTTGCAAAAAGTTTGACAGAGAGCAGTTAGTAATTAGTGGTTAATAATTTCTAGTCCTTCGCTACTTAAACTTATATATCTTTATTACTTTTCGAGTTGCTTGTTAGCGTCATCGTTACAATTGATTGATTTCAGTACATAAATAGGTTATTTAAAATGAATACGTTGTTTTAGAGAGTTCTTGATATATCTTTAGAGACTCCTTCTGTTACGGCTGCATTGTATAAAAGTCCATATAGAAATCTTTAAAGAACAGCAATTAGCAAAATGTAGCTAAACAGTGAAATCGGTTAATGTAAATTATTAAAACTTCAGAATATGAACCGTAAAATACTCTGTATAAAACAGAGATTTGATGATTTCATAATACGAAATTTTATTTCAATTTTATTGACCTAATAACTGCCGCCTTGCTGGATTAGATTCGAATTGAAATTCATACTTTTTTGAATCCAGAGACTATAAAAAATTTGATTTTTTTTCTTTAAGACTTTTGAATGTAAAATTTTTAGTTTCTATATTTTAGATTATTTGCATGATTATCATAAAATCCACAGTTCAGAAACTATGCAAGATTCGTGTTTTTTTTCTTGGATATTTTTGAATGTACTATTTTTGGTTTTAATGTTTTAGATTATGTGCCAGATTATCACTAAAAACGCGTCCAAAAATATGAGTTTATTGACTAATTCTAAATACAAATCAAACATATAATTTGTGTCAATTTTGACTGATAATTTTATCATATATATGTATATGTTTAGACTGATATATTCGAATTAGACTTCTGAATTGTTTGTTTGCAAAAGTTCGACCTTCAGCACTGTCATTCGCTATTTTCAACACATATAATTTTAAAATTTTTACGGTCATCGCGAAAATTCTGGACAAATCAGTTGAAAAGTCAGCCAAGGTAGACGCGATCTTTCATAGTGTTGTTAGCATCGCATTCGGGTACTTGCGCGCCTCCTATCGTACATTATTTCTACTATTCTATCAAAAACACACTATTCTAGCAAATGCAAACTGTCAAAGATTTATGGCGATCATACGAGTATTGCATAAGTGTTGATACCTATATTAATTTTAAAATAAGAAAGTATTTTATATAGATAAATATATTGAATTGTAAAGACTATTGAAGATGTGTCGCTAAAGTGCCCGTAAAAAGCAGACACAATGATTTCAATATATGAAAATAATTCTTTTAATGCTAGATTTAAAATCTGTTATATTGTTCGTGATCAAGGACAAGATTCCCGTGAGTGATTCGAATCACAACCTGTTTCTTAGGCACCTTAATCTGTCTATCTAGGAATGTCCGTCTGCCCGTTCACGATCTGTTGAAAGCGCTATAGAGGTCGAAATGATTGAGTTTGGAGACTACAATTTGTTACTAATATGTCTCATAATCATGGTCAGGTTTGAAAGAGAGGAAAATTGATGCAGTAATAAAAATAATTTCCCAATCAAGTGGTGAACTCTCCTGTTGAGAAATAAACATTTCTAAGACTTTTTTCAAAACAGTTTCCATTAGTTAATTAATGAAATTAAATTAAATTAAAAAAGCATTATATGACAACAATGATTCTATTCTATTCCTTATATTTTTTAAGAGATCAGCTCAATTTTGGCCGTAGTTGCTGATAAATATTAAACAACATTTCATTGGAATGGAAGTAAAAGGCGATAACTCATATATCATAGAGCAGAGGGCAGATTTGGTATAGCCATCTACACAGCTATGTGTCGATACATCCGGGTTTCAAATAGGAGTGGAAAACCCCTACTCAACAAACAAACAAACAAATGAACCCAACTTTAGTATTTTTCAAAAATTTTATCATTTATCAGTTAAATCAATATACGAACCAACTTCTAAACTTTTCAATGGGCTGCCTTTTTTTGGGACGGGCTTATTAAAAAATATTATATGCACAAACTTTCGTCGGTAAAGTGGTCGTAATCCATATAATGTGTTTGATAAAATGACATTTTTTAAACCCTCGCTCATTTAACTATGAATCAATATGCAATATAGAGCTCACATTTCTTTGGACGCAAATTTCACAAGTGGCAAAATATGGGCCAAACGGAAAAAAATTTGCTCACACAAGTACTAAATGCATCTCCAGGAATATGTCATCTTTTGCAATTTTCGTAATTAATTAAGCCACCATTGAGCTGGAAATTTTAGATGGTCCATTCACGCTTATCTGATCTTCTACGGTAATAAAAATAATTACAAAATTTCTAATATAAATAATTAGCTTTTCAGCTTTATGGTGGCTTTCCCAAAATGATAAAAACGTCACTTAAAATCGCTTTATTGCCTTCAAAATTCTGACAATTTCTATGTAATTTAACACGCAAAAAATCTAGAAAGCTTTAGTCTTTAGTACCTCAAATTGTGATGGCTACAATAATCCCAAAAAATTGTGCACATTTATATATATCTCTCTCCTCACATTTATCTCGACTCCCGTTCGACCTTAAATTGTCTACTCATTTCCTTTGCCACCTATTTCAATTGAATCCAAGAATTCTGGGAATAAAACGGAAACCTTAATGAGCTATAAATAATAATGTCTCATTTTCTTAATAAGGTCTTATTTTAATAAAATGTCAGAAATGGAAGCCAAATTGTTTAATATACGAAGCTCGTTTTATTCGGTAGATGAAGAAGAACTCCTTAGGCTTACCAAGCCACTAATTTTATTATAGGTCACCTATGGCCACTAACACTATTCCATCTTCAATTTGCCGTAAAAAAAGGATGTGATGTGCATTATTATATTCTACATTCATGCCAGAAGTCCATAGAAATAAAGCTCATTTATTTGCAAAAGGTCTGCCTATTAACTATGTCCATTTTTCTAAGGTGATGGCTAAGAAGAAATATGGGAAATAATTTATGTTCGAGGATGGTGGAAAAAACTAACTAGCAACACGGCAACATTGTGAGACAAGTTATTTTGTAGGCAGCTTAAAAACGGGGGTACAAATCAGCTGGAACTAAGTTGTAAGGCTATGCTTTTTATGCTTATACAGTTAAATTCATGGAAATATATATTTTTTTTCCGCACGATATATAAGAACACAAAACGTGTTATACAATTTCATCAAATCAAAATATGTAGCAATTTTAGTTAGTTTATGCGACAGTTTAAAATGTTCTGGTTTGAAAAAAAAAACATAAACTTTTGCTGACTGTAAATGAGAATGGCTTGCAAATGCAGCCTATGTAACTGACTAGTTGAAGCGCAATTATTTCTGTTTACAACTAAGATATTTATCACACAGCCCTCTTTTGCATGTATTACATATACAATCACATTAGTGTCTTTTTTTCTCTAGATATTAACGTAGTGTTCATGTTGTCATGTCCTAAATTGTTTTCTTCTCAGGAATGACTCATGTACAAGAGAAGAATTTATTTATGTGTTAGTTCGCATAGTAGTGGCCAAAAAAATAGCATGTATACGCTAAGAATCTGTCCATGATTGCTTAATTTCAACGATTTGACTCTACGACGTATAACTAATATGAATTAGTTGAAATTTACAAAATCTGCAGCATACATTCAAGGCGCTGCAGAGAGGAAATTAAAAAGAAATCATTAAAGTTTTACAACATTTAGTGAATACTCATTAGAACAAGTAAATTCAAAAGAAAAAATAAAGGCGAATTTAAATTTAATGGTTAATAAAATTAACATGCTCCAGCACGTATTAGTAATGAAGACAACTTTAAAGGCTTCTGTGAATTTACTAGGGTACAGAGGGATGTACATCATCAACAGTAGTTTAGGCTAAGAGACAGATTATAAGATGTAAGGTTTAGTTTTCCAGCTGAATAAGGATTAGGTTCAACAGACTATGTATCAAACAAATAGGGGTGCCGTCGTCACATACCGGTGGCAAATCCATTTTCAATAAGTTTAAGGTCGTATGATTAACATCAAATTTGTTGCATACATTCAATGCAGCTCATCTTCTAATGTCTCATTTCAAGTTAAACATATCAAGCATTAATCTATAAAAATTCATAACCTCCGAAAATTGTTCTGCATGTGAAAATCTCTCCAATATCCTGTGGAAGGGTTTTTGTTGTATAGTGAGAAATGGTTATAAAGGAAGGAAGGAATGCAATCATACCTCCATATTTAGTAGTTTTGAAACGGGTTTTTTGATTTCGTATTGCCGCGGATTTTTTCCTTGCATTTTATAGTTTGTGACTTTAGTTATAAGCAAGCTTAGAATGCTTCTGCTCCATAATTACCGGGAGTACTTTCAAATAAATTAGCTAAAATGAATACTAATTTAGGTTTAGATAGTATATTTGTGACACTAATAAGCCGAGGTAGATTTGCTTAATATGTAGCGTGTGACTACAAATTCGATCAAAAATTAAAACGATATATAACGGGCTTAAGTGCTCTGATAAAGTGTGACTGTTCTGGCGCCTGGCAGCAAGTTTAATTGTCGCTTCAGTTACAAACCTGAGGGTAGTTAGAACTAATTATAATTATGATAGGCTTTAGTTGTCACTACGTATAGTTTTCTCACAATCACAACTTTAATGGCCATTCTCTCCTTTACCTTCTTGGCAATAATTTTTATTTGAAGCACCTTTAGGGTCGTTATCGTTATCAAATCCAGAATTTGATTAACTTAATATAATGCGAATATTTAACATAATTTCAACTGATAATATAAAATGTATAGCTTCCAATACAAACATCTGAATACAGTTTTGAATACCAGTACATATTAATAACGTAAATCTAAAAAAGCTTTTGTTAGAGAAAGCGACTTTAAGTTCTCAGACGGTCCTTCTATTTAATGTTGTCCTTACAGTAGTATAGTAAGCAAATAAGCAAAATATTGCGGCTGAGTGTTAAGTATTGTTAACTTCACAAATTGTAGATGATTAATATAATTAAGGCATAAAACTAAAATCTAATCTTGTCTAATTACCACTGCCTGCAAAAAATGGTTTATATTTCTGGTGTCTGTCATCATTGAATATGATTCATCATTGAACAAAAGGCATAAGATATTCCTGATGAAAACCAGAAACTTGTTTACAATACGAATGATTAATATAATTTCAGTTGAAAACGGGAAATTTTATAGCATACAATGAAGGCGCTTTATACGTGTGTATTGGTATTATATAGTATGTATTTTACTAAAGTTCTTGAAATTGTATTTGGCTTTAAATGGTAATTTTCAATATAAATAAGATAAGATAAGTTCGAATCACGAATTTCTAGGTTTTTAGGCGAAAGTAGATAATTAGGCTAGATGTTTCTTCTTAAGGGATTTAAAGAATATTTACTTACCTTCCGTTTTGCAGAATCTCAGATTTAGTTATACTCCTAAAAGAAATAAAAATCGTAGTTACTAAATGTTTTACAGCCGGCGCTGATTCTAATCTCTGTATTGATATCTATATTTAGATGCTTTGATTTGATATTTATTTCCGAATTCTATATTATGTTTAGAGAGTAAGAAAAACTTTTCAAATCCTGAGCAGTTTTTAGAGTAGTGGTTCTTTTCCTCAAATTTAAGAGTTCTACCATGTGTCTCATAGTATGTCAAAAAAGTTCTTGTGTATGGTCGTAAGCAGCACCAAATTTCCATCTACTTGGAGAAGCAGAGCATTTCGAATTGCTATATTTTTGGCCCTAAGTGTACACCTTACAGGTAATACATATAATTTGGCAAATGTCAGAAAAACGGACCATAAATTTACCTTAAGTAAATACTCATTTTGACTTACTATACCGTTTCCTGTACAAAGCAAAATGCGTAAGAACACGACAGGAATCCACATTCCTACAATCGCAATGTCAGTATTAAAATTTCACAAGATGGGAAGACATCTCTCAACCAAGCATCCTGACGCTTCATTACTTCTCTGCTACAACCACCTCTCCAATAGGAAACAACAATCAAATGAAGGAACCTCAACATAACTGCTGGAACTTAACTAGCTAACAAAACAGCAAAACATGCCTCAAATAAATTGCCACCATTAAGCTTGTGGACGCACCATCACATAAAAAGGTCATATAAATTTTTTCTCCAACTCATATTGTTGTGGACGGAACAGAAGAAAAAAAGTTTTATTACCTTAACAAGTTGAACAAAACAAAATGTCTTGAGAAAATTTGTTAAAGAATACCAAAATGTAGAAGAAATATTAAAGAAATATAGAACTTAAACTTAAAGAAGTTTCAACAGCAGAAATTTCATATTTTTAATTTTGTTTTCTTTTTAGTTTTTTTTTTTCTTTGCACCACTTTGAGGTTTAACAACCCTGTAAGTAAACAAACAAAGGAATTAGATGACTAATTCATAACGAGCAAATTGTTAGGGAAACCTTACAAGGTCCTTTAAGAAAAAAAAAATCAGCCACTTTTGTGGTATTACTTGTAAACAAAGTATGATAGTTAGAAGAAATAGCTAGCAAAACGAAGTCAGTGGTCAATTTTAAAAGCTTAAACAATTATTTGTCATGTTTTTTATGTAGTATTTCTTTATTTTCTAATTTCAGATTGCAAAATAATCTCTTCTAAACCTACAGCTTTAATACGTTCGAAAAAGGTAAGCTTTTACTGCTGGCAAAAAATCGTTTTCAAAGAAAATTTTTCACAAATTACCATCTTTAGTAATCCTGCATAATGCTCGGCTTATAATTTTTACGAGAGAAATGATTTTGCAGATTTTTTTAATGATTTTCAATTGGGTATATATATTCCTCCGACAGAACTTGTAATTGTATGTGGAATAATGTTATCTATTCATTACTTTGTTCCCCTGTGGTTATTTTTAATTCAATTTTGTAGTCAAATATAATAGCATATGCGTTAGGCGCTCATTTGGAAATTAATTCCGTAGTCAAATAATAGCATATGCGTTAGGCGCTCATTTGGAAATGAAGGATTGCCTATATTTGCAATATGTATAAATGTGCGATTTCAACATATCTTTAAAAGAACGAAAAAAGTAACGAGAATTTATATGTGACGTATTGGAATTTAATCGTTGGAATTTTACCTGCTAGAAGGTATAAATTAGGTGATTCTGCGAATGAGATTTACATATTAGAAAAACATTATTAATTTTCAAATATCGGCGTTAATTAGCTCCTTAGGACACTCTTTCAAAAATATTATACATTTTGTTCTTACCCAAAATTGTATGCAAAATAGAGAACGTTATGCGTTTTGATATCCAAAACCGCCACTACACTTTTCGATTATCAATAATAATTTATAATAGTTTTTGTTCCGTTGGACGTTCACTTCAATTATTGGTGCAAGTAAGACCTCGTTTAACATCAGCAAACCATTGATAAATGACTGTTTTTTAACAGAGGAATGTATCGCGAAGGGTCTCAACGATTTTCAAAACATTGCTGAGTTTGAACAGTATTTTTTCTCATAAGATGTAAAAAATTCGTATTAAAAAATTTGTCTGTCCCTGTCTCCTTGTAATCAAAGTACAGATCACAGTATTGAATCGATTTCAACACAAAATTTACCCATATTACTGAAAACGGATGATATGAGTCACTGTTTTGATACAGATTTCATGCAAATTGATTGTTCAAACTTGATTTTATGTCGTCTAAAAGTCACAATTATATTTGGAATTTGATTATATTCAGGGTGTATTAATTGCTTGGGTCAAGGATTGTCTCTGTTCGTAAAGGTTTATATTTGATCATGCTTTGATGTAGATTCCAAAGAATACAGAGATCAAGCTTGTTTTATAGGGTATAAAGGCTGTAAAATTTCACCGGAATTTGATTGTTTGCATACGATTGGCTTACATTTGCTGGATCTTGGAAGCCTAATGTTGAAAATGGCCTGCTTTGATCCAAACTATGTTACAGCCTTGTATAAAAATTAACGGCCCAATGTTGCTAGAAGGACTGTTATGGCACCTGTGATGTAGCGTATTTAATGAGTAGTTTTGTGCTTGTCTAACATATCGGATTATCCATTTTTCGGGTATAAAAGTAATGTTAAATAAAACACACATTATAATGCTTGGGTCTTGCCATTATGTACGAAATACAATTTATTTAAATGGCCGCTTCTGATTAGTAACAGCAGTACATCTTTTTGTGGTAGTTGTCGACAACTTTTTCGCACATTTCGGACGGTATATCGGCGATAACTGGACGAATGTTGGCTTCCAAATGCAATTATCTATATGCTGTGATTATGAAATGGCTATTACTTGCTCAAAAACCGAACTAGTCCCACCAAAAAAGTCTAACGGCCTAAAATCGCATGATCTTGGTGGACAATTGACGTCGCCAAAACGTGAAATTACGCTTTCTGAAAACTTCTTTTATTGCATAAAAAAAGCCAAGATCTGTGGTATTGTGTGGCTCGCGGCACCGTCCTGGTGAAACTATATATCGTTCTGTCCATAATCTTTAGTTGCAGTTACAAAAAAGTCGGTTATCATGGCCATAGCGCTCTGAATTCATGACCCAATGACAGCTCCAGGCCATAATATACACCAAGCAGTAATTTTTTCCGGATGCAATTACTTTTCCACAATCATTTCTGGGTTCTTCAAGACCCGTAAGCAACAATTTTCCCTTTTAACATAATCACTGAGTAAGAAATGAGCTTCATTGTCAAAGAAAATTTTGTAAGAAAAATCATTTTTGAAAACCTGTTGCTGTAGCACCAAATCAGCATATCTACGGCGTTGTGAATGATCAGCCGGCTTTCATGGTTTCATGAGTTGGAATTTGTATGGACGGAGGTGCAAATTCAGATGCAAAACTGGCCATAATAAGTTGTAGGAAAGGCTTAATTGCTAAGAACGCCACGGAACCAAGAAATTTGGATTATCCGCCACACTTTCACTAACAGAAGCGATATTTTCAGCGGTGAGTACATTGCGATAATACACAGGCCTGACCACATCTGTAACGCTTCCAGTCTCTTCAAATCCCTTTATAATCTTGGCAATGTTTTGCATAGTAGACCGATTGTGACGACCTTAATCACCCTCTAATGCACGAAAAGTGCCCAAGTGTTTGAATCGCCACTTTTATAGTAAGTTCCAAGTATTTGTACACGTTCTTCGGTTGTTAAATAAAACCACACTTCACTAAGTAAATGAAACTTCAGATGACAGGTTTTTAACAGCTGATAGCCTTGCCAGATCGACGGTTTTGAAACCACTAAATAAATAACATGATATATAAAAAAGCAAAAGTACCATTACTTGAAGCGCTGCAATTCAAACACAAATGATCCAAATGAAATGAAATTTTGACAAGCCTTATTT
>JAHXMU010000326.1:1545393-1595758 GCA_019455685.1 Philornis downsi
TTCATATAATAATTGCAAATATCAATGGCAAATATTTTTGTTTAATAAAGCCCTAAAGCTGCAAATCAATTTCATAAACATATTTTACATGTTTTTCAATTTCATTCTCTACACATTTTTTACTTTCTTGCAAAATAGCATTCACATATTTCACAACTAACATTAGCAAGTTTGTTAAACGTTCACAATAAATCCACAACAATTTATTTCTTTTTCATAATATTCTCACTATTGTGTCACAACACAATTTCTTGTAACATTAACAACATTTGCAGTACAAACAAAAACAGAAATACCTTCCAATATACATATATGGAGTAGGAGAAGCAGAAAATACTTTTGAAACCTGCACGTTTTTACAGCCAATATCAAAACAATAACATTGAATACTGTGAACGTGTTGAATTGACATTATGGAAAAAACCCCAATGCCAGGCGTGGAAATGGGAGTGTCTGGAACAAAAGAAAAAACAAAAAGCTGAACGCATACAAACGAACGAATGCAAGTTGAACGCATGCAAATTTCCCTTTGGACATGCATGTGTGAGTAGGAAAAATAAATAGAATTACACATGAGTAAATAAACATTTATTTTAACAAGCAAAAATATGTGTCGAGAAAAGGCTGAAACAGAGTATCAGAGTTGGCGAGAAACAAATTTTTAGTAACATGAATGGCTACAGTGAATTCAGGCAGAATGTATTGGTTAAGTGAGCCTAAAGCCTGCAAATTCGCAAATAAATAATAATATACATTTTACTTTTAAGCACAGACGATCACTGAAACTAAATGAGATCGGAAAGTGTTTATAAGCTGTTTTCCCTTCAAGTATTCGCATAAGATTTTAACAGCTGTTTATAGTTCTAAATTCTGAAACTATTTAAATTCGATTCAACTCCACCCAATTCAAAATGGTACTAAACAAATTGTAATTGATAATCTTAGATTGAAAAAAGAAAATATTATTTTATTTATCCTTTTTTATTTTATCCTTTAAAGCAAAGTTTTTAATAAGTCAACGTATTTATATTTTGTCCTTTAAAGGACAGTTTTATTTTCTGGCCTTTAAAGGACAGTTTTTAAGAAGTCAACGTATTGCATACATCTGTCATAGAACGTATGAGTAATATCTGTTAATTAGCCTGTGTTAAAATCTAGACGTATGATTAATATTAATATTTTTTTTTATAGCAGCTAATCATTCTACTGCAAATTTGTAGAAACCTGACAATATTTTATTTTTGATATCAACAGAGTTTTGTACCTAAACAACAACAAAAAAACCAAGTTCCCTTTCATTCCATTAATAAGATACGAGGAAGCTTTTCACAATCAGTGAGCTTACACGCATTATATTTTTAGACTCACGCAATGGGACCCACAAGTTAAACGATGATTCTGAATGACAAAAGCATTTACCAGACTTGTTGATTACTCGATTACTCAAAGTATTCGGTCAGACACATCGAGATGATGGCTGCCCAAACAGTGACAGGTGTTTATATGCAGAATTAAACTCGATATTATGCGAACGATAGCCGCATAGACTAACCACTGCGAAACGGATGGTCGCGAGAGTTTTGTACCTAAAGCTGAGAAAGACCACACCAAGGAAATTTTCGGTTATTTTAGATTAAAAGCAAATCAATATTTTATTTAATGTCAAAATTTCTAAGAATTTTGTGCTTTGTAAAGTTAAAAAATGTCGCTTGTAAAATGTTTAATTTTTCGATCAAAGAAAGAGGGTACAGCAAGTGAAATATTTCTTGGAATATTAATCAGAACCAAACCCTGATATATTTTTTAAAAAAAAAAATTTGCTAATCAAAACTGAAACGAGTCTGTACTTCTACGAAGTTTTATACTTTACTTTACGATTACTTTATTTACATTATTTACCTGGAAAATATATCCAAAGATATATTCGAATACTGGGTTTGTAGACTTCAAACCGAAAATAGCATTAAAAGGCGCGAATTATATTTTTAAATCGATTTATTTGTCCAACTTTTGTACGCTTTATTATAATTTTACATAACTAATCTTTAGACATTGGCTTAAAAAAATGTCAAAAAATTTTCAGAAAAGTACCAGGAATTAGTCAATAAAACATAAAATATTTATTATTCATTCAAATTTATTGTATCGCCATTTAAAATAGATCCTTTTCCGAAAAAGATAAACTTATGCCGACGAAAAATGTAATCATGAAAATATTTGTAATGCATATTTCGGAAAATATTTCAATTATCTTTGTGAATTCCCTTTACGCCTTCCACATACTGAAAACGTGTACCAAAGGTGGAAATTTTCATTCTGAAAAGATCAAAATCACCTGGTGAATGCGATTATTGGTCTTAATGATATTTTTTTAATTTTTCAGTTTATTGTTCACTCCTTTTTTTTAATACTATTTCATATTTATTGTCTTACATTCTCACAAAAATTCCGAATGCCCGCTACTGCCATAATCAAAAAAAAAAAAAAAATCAAATCTAGCTTTTTAGCATTTTAAAAATTTAATGAGATTTGTAGATCAATATAATAGCAAAACTGTGTTGTCGGATTTATTTTATGTTTCGTCTTTCCCACCAAAGAGTATTCAATTTATATAAATATCAGGATTGAGTTAATGGTTTCTCTAAGCATACCAAACAAAAAGAAAATATTTCTTTAAGATACGGATTGCGTTCATTTGTTACTTAAGACCAGGCTACAGTCAGTAGTACTCTTTGAAAATGGATTTATTTTTTAAATAAAACTTATTTATTTTCTAAAAAAAATTATTTATTTTCTAAATATATAAATTTTCTAAAATGTTGTGAAATTCAGGATCACTTATTGGTCATTCTTTAACGCTGAATTAAAAATTTCCACAGATTTTTCTCAGCTTTTAAAAAAGTTTTTTCCGAAATCGATTAATTTTGTAACTTTTTCGCGCCACAAATGCATGGAAATAATGCTGCACCACCACCACTTTTTGTTGTTAAAGAATGGAAAATAATTTCGTAATTTGCAACCATTGAGCCATTTATGATGCTCATACTTGTATTCTTTAAATAAGTGTATATTTCTTTCCTTTTTGTTTTGAAAATTTAATCAAATTTAGGCCTCATATTCATATTAAAAGAAATAAAATTGGAAAAATTTAAACTTTCCCATAAATCATAGGCAGTTTGTTAACTGTTTTTGATTTATATTAACTGTTTTTAATTGATCTTACCTGTTGCTGCTGACGTTTCCTTATGTTAACCGCTTGCCATAAATCACAGATTATGTTTGTTGTTTTAAAAATTCTACGATATTTACACGCAAGCTGCCACTCAGACATATGAATTGGTACGATTCTCAAATCATATTTAACCCTTTTTTAAAGCAAAGTCTTTAAGAAGTCACCGTATTGCATACATCTGACATAGACCGTATGAGTAATAGCTATTAATAAGCTTGTGTTAAACTTTAGACGTATGATTAATATTAATAAAAAAATTTTATAGCAGCAAATCATTATTCTGCAAATTTGTAGAAAATTGAGCTTGAAAATGTACTTTTACATTGTGGAGTCACATTGGATACTTTCTAAGAAACAAAAATTTCTTAAGAATATCATTTCATAAAACAATTAAATGGGTTCTTCTGTAAAAATAAAGTATACAGAAATGTTTGTCACTTAACTCTTAAGTAAGCCGAGCCTGAGACCCTGATTGTTATTTAAGTTACCGGTCATTTACAACATTTATCTATCCCAAATTTGTCTCTTCATTTATGGGCTACTCTGTCCTTTGTAACCACATTTATTGAGGAATTTTTAATTGATTGTCATATTTTCTGTATGTGTATAGAATTTTATGCTTCTCAGTTTTGCTAGCCACAGTACTATGTTTTTGTTTCACTTCTGATCCGAACAATTTGTTGCCAATTAAATTTAGCACGTTATAGATATTACACTTTGAGAACAGTTACACACACACACAGGTACATAAAAGCACACGCATTAGCTACGTATCCAGGCGATACTTTTTCTGCTGTTTGTGTCGTTCAATGAGAATACACGTATTTTTATTACATCGATAAACTCGTACGTGTCGAATTTATTGCATTATCTGTAGTCGATGATACTTCAAATTCGATCCCAAATTCAATGCTGGTAAATGTATCTGTGTGAAATGTAACGAAATGCAATTAAAACTTTACTAGAGGGGGACATTTTGACAATTACAAAATTTCACATATTAGTAGGAAAATTTAATACACGTTAAAATGCAATTTGGTTATGAGCAATTTGTGAAAACTCGAATGTTAACGACATTCCAGAGAGAAGAGGAGTAAATGGTAAAATTGTTAAATAAATTATTTAAATTGTTAATGAAAAAAGCAGGTCTATGCTATTAGCAAATGCTCTCAATGCGATATAATGGCCAAATTCTGTGGTTATAAACTTTCGCTATTATATCAATATTCAAAAAATTTACTGCTATAAATGATATTTTTCTTTCTATCTTTAAAGTTATATTCATGTATTTGACTTATAAAAATTATTGTTCTCATTTCTATACCAAAGGCATGTATTCTACCCTAAAACTTGGAACAACAATGTTTCACTCAAATTCTCCTAGGATGGCTTTAAACTTTTTCCGTCTCTCCTTCACAAAAAATCGTTATTTTCCCTATATCACATTTCTGATTTGTTGTTGGTTTCATTTCCATTTTGGCAAACCAAAGAAACTGTTGCTATCCATAGAAATTTGCATCCTGCAGCAGTATCAGAAAAAAAGTTTATGTATTCTTCCAAGCTTAAAATTTAACTAATACCTGCTAGAGTAAAATGTTGCATGTTGCAAGTAGGGTGGCCTGAAACAACAAATACATCGTTTTGAAACTCCATACCAACGTCGACAACAGCAAACATTCGTTGCAGTCAATTTTGTCATGGCCATAGATATCTGTGGGCACTTCAAAAATGACCAAATATTACTTTCATAAGAAAGGAAAAAAATTAGAATCTAGATCGGGAACAGAGGAGCATCGGGCAGCTTGAAAATAGTTGAGCATACAGTGGCCAGTGTGTCAGATGCAAATATTTTATATGAGAGAGAGGAAGGTTAGGCAGGGAAATGTGATATGAAAAGCACATAAAATACTGTGTTTTTGTGTAAACGTATAGGAATTTCAGTTAACTATTTCTCATAAAATTTTTTCCATAACAGCGGTTAACTGAATAACCTCTAACAATAATTATGCAATTTAAACGATAACATATCACTCTATTGAACATCATTTAAAGCCGGACACTGAATAACTCACTTACGTGGATCTTCAAACTAGAAACAATTTTTCACAATGGCTACTAATTTTCGAGAAGTTAGAGTGCACATTTTGGGTGATCTCTAATATAAATATAACCTGTTCTGAAGGGGTTTATGTTCCAAAATTTTGTGAGAAGGGAAAAAACTGCTTAATTTATAATTAAACTTAGTGTACTGGTGAAAGAATGCCATTAATTTCAAAAGATGGTTATTGCATTTGGAAGGTATTAATTCTAGTTCAGAAATTTTGTGTAAAGAAATTGAGGTTCCCAAATTAACAGATTTTGATAATTTCGAAACATACTTTCTGTCAAAAAAAAAAAAAAAAAAGTATCGGTAATTATAGTAAAATAAAACATGGATGTTATTTATTCAAAATTTATTATATCGCCTTCAAAGTAAATCTCTTGCAAGAAGATATACTTACGCCAGTGAATAATCTAATCAGTAAAACATTTTTTGAATGTATTTTTTGGAAAATACTCATCTCCTCGCCGCGAAATCTTATTGCTTATCATCTACCTACGGAAATCAGGCTCCTCAAAATGGTAATTTGCATTTTTGGAAGAGATAAAAGTCAGCCAGAGGCAAATCCATTCACCTTGATTTGGGAATGTTCAAATTTATTTATTGAGTCTCTTTTCAAAAGTCTTTTTACGATACAATTTATAGTTCAGTATATCCTGCAAAATTAAAAATTCATAAAATTGTTCCAATACCTAAGGAGAAAATATCTACCTCCGTTGATAAATTTCGTCCAATATCAATATTGCCCATTATAGACAATGTTTTTGAACAAATTTTACATACACAACTTTTTGCATATTTCCAAGATGACAATCTGTTAAATGATTTTCAATATCGATCCAGAAAAGGTTGTGGAACAGAGGAATCAACAGTTAATTTGCAAAATTTCACATGTAAGTCGTTCGATGACGGTGTGCGGCTGGAATTTTTTATGATTTGTCAAAAGCGTTTGATCTAATTGATTATGATATTTTACCTCAGAAGCTCAGATTTTATGGTATGCAAGGCAAAGAACTTTTTCTCTTAAAGAGCTGTTTAACGAAGCGGCTACAATTTGTACAAATTGTTAATAGCAAAAACACTTTGAAACCAGTGGAACATGGTGTCCCCCAGGGGAGTGTATTGGGCCCCTTGTTATTTTCTCTTTACATAAATGACTTGAAAAATATTGATTTATCAGGTAAAATGTTTGTGTACGCTGACGATATTGCTATTTTTCATCCATATAAATATGAAATGGCTGTGAAGCCTTACATAGAACGAGGAGCAAGTCTATTAATAGAGTATTTGCGTATTAATAAATATTTCCTTAATCCAAATAAAACGAAATTGATAAGATTTAGGACACATTGTCGGTTCAACGACAACTTTAGTATGTACGAGTATATAGACGGGGAAGAAATTTCGAAAGTTAATTCGGTTAAATATTTGGGATTATATTTTCAAAGTAATCTTTGAGTAAACTGCGAAATGTTACTGCGGCTTTCTCAAGCATCAAGAAGGAAGCAGCAAAAGTGGGTCTGGTGGTAAACGAAGACAAACCAACGTTATTGGTATCAACGAACAAAAAGTCTACTCGTTTGGGGCGCCGTGTGAACGTTGACAACTATTTACCTCATTTACCTCGTTTATGCTGTAAACAAAACGAATGATGTCAGCATGGAGATAAAGATGTTACTATGGGCTAAGCAAGCGATTCAGTGATAAAGCTCTCTCTCGACAAACAAAATTCCGACTTTATCAGACGTTGGTTCAACCTGTCTTTTTATATGGCGCAGAATCCTGGGTTATGACACAAGCGGATGATTCAGCACTGACAGTTTTTGAAAGGAAAATACTGCGGAAAATATATGGACCCATCATCGTTAACGGGAGAGTATCGGCGACGATTGAACAGTGAGCTGTATGAGCTATATGCCGACATCGACGTAGTTAAGCGCATTAATATACAGCGATTGCGTTAGCTGGGTCATGTTGTGCAAACGGACCCAAATGCCCCGGCATGGAGGGTTTTCGACAACTAAGTCGATGGACGGCGCAGAAGAGGGCGACCGAAACTCCGTTGGAAGGACCAAACTTTTGAAATACTATCGAAGCTTGGTGTGACGAATTGAAGAAGAAGCGCAGAAGACCAAAGCGCTTGGAATTATTTCCCAGGGGCGGCGTATAATAGATAAGGATGTCTATTCCAGTCGCCACACAAGGAAAAAGAATCTTTCTTGGACATTGCATATAGAGTATGTGAAGTATACAGTATTAATTTCAAATCAAATTTGATCGAAATACTAAATTTCTAATATTTCAAGCATTAGTTCAATGTCAGTGGCTAAATGCCACTATGTATGATTATAAAAAGGGTTCTGCATTAAAATCACTCCAAGAGCAAAAGAATAAAGCATTAAAAGCTGTAGCGAACTTGAAAACTGGTACAGAAATGTTTTTCGAACGGATTTGCCAGTATACTCGTATGGTTGTTATAAATTTCTATTGCTAATAAATGTTTTCAAATGTTTGCATAGTATTGGCCATCACACGATAAATTTTTCCCGAAATCAGTATATCTTCAATACGAGAAATAATAACAATTTGAGAGTAGATATGTGTCGATCTGAAACAACAGTAGCAAGTCAGCAGTAGTCAGTACAATATTTTACCACAACAGTTAAAATCACTAGAAACACTTTTATTACTTAAATCATCAATTAAAGGGTATTTATTGCAAAATGTCGAAGAGCTTCTGGTATAAAGTTTGAGCTAATATTGAAGTATATGCCAAGAAATTAGATTTTTCATGCATGTGTTTTTAGTTTGTATCAAAACTATGGTTATTATACAAACAATTTTGATGTAATTCTTTTGCCAACCAGCTTCTATAATGGCATTCGGCGCTGAGGCCTAATTTGTATGAAGTTTGTTTGAAACTATAAATTAAAAAAAAAAAATTGAATTTACAATGGCGGCCTTCCTTATTTTGCGTTATCACAGTGCTATGATTTTTTTTTTTTTGCTTCAAAACTGATTCAAATTTAAACCGACAATTCTTAATTAAAAAACGGATTAAGACTTCAGTATTATTTGCAGACTTTACTATTAATTTCATTTAAATTTCTGTACTAACATTAATTAAAACCGCAGTATTATATGAATATTTTTCAATTCACTTGACTGCAATCTCTGTTCTGATAAAATTTAAACCGATAATTCTTAATTAAAAAATGGTTTAAGACCTCAGTATTAATTGACTGAAATTTCTGTACTGATTCAGAATTAAAGCCACAATTCTTAGTTCAAAAATGGATTAAGATCTCAGTATTATACGCAGATTTTTAAAATTACTTGACTGCAATTTCTGTACTGATTCATATTTAAAACTACAATTCTTAATTCAAAAATGGATTAAGACCTCAGTACTATTTGCATATTTTCAACTTACTTGACTGAAATTTTTGTACTGAATCAAATTTAAACCAATGTTATCTTATTAAAAAATGGGTTAAGATCTCAGTATTATATGCAGTTTGTTCAATTTATTTGACTGAAATTTCTACGCTTACTTACTCTCTTAATTTAAAAATAGATCAAGACCTCAGTATTGCTTGACTGAAATTTCTGTACTGATTCAAAGTTAAAGCTAGAATTCTTAAATCAAACATGGATTAAGACCTCAGTCTTATTTGCATATTTTTAACTTATTTGACCGAAATTTTTGTATTGAATCAAATTTAAACCGATAACTACTTATTCAAAAATGGGCTAAGATCTCAGTATTATACGCAGATTTTTCAATTTACTTGACTGAAATTTCTATGCTTACTTAAATTTAAATCGATAGCTCTTAATTCAAAAATAGATAAAAACCTCAGTATTGCTTGACTGAAATTTCTGTACTGATGCAAAGTTAAACCGACAATTCTTAATTTAAAAATGGATTAAGGCTTCAGTATTATTTGCAGACTTTTCAATTCATTTGACTGAAATTTCTGTACTGATGCAAAGTTGAACAATTCTTAATTCAAAAATGGTTAATGATTAATACTTCAGTATTATTGCATATTTTCGACTTACTTGACTGAAATTTTTGTACTGAACCAAATTTAAACCGATAATTTTTTGTTCAAAAATCGGTTAAGATCTCAGTATTATATGCAGATTTTTCAATTTACTTGACTGAAATTTCTATACTGATTTAAATTCAAACCGACAATTCTTAATTTAAAAATAGATTAAGACCTCAATATTACTTGACAGATATTTCTGTCTAATTTTTTTTGATAATTTTTCTATATTTTCTTTCAATATCATGTATTCTCTTAAATAAAATTTCGTTTACTAAACACTCTAAAATGTTATCACATAAATCTTAGTCATTTTCTTATAGCATTCTTTTATGAAAGTCTCTGTTTTCGGACGTATCGTATAAATCTTATTGAACTTTCGAACGTAATAACTTTATCTGAATCTTTTCAGTGGCTTTTTAGGGCGAAACTACATCAGGTAAGAATAAGAATGGCTGTAATACGTTATTGTTGTATAATTTTGTTTATTTTTAAAATATTTTTTGAATTCTAAAAATAGACCGCTTTAACTTTGCCTCGTCTGATATAACAATGTTCTTAACTCTTCCCCTTTTTGGCATACCACCCCCGCATTTCATCATTGACAAAGACTTGCTCCCATTCACCAAAAATGTTACAATCTATCTGTGCCACATACAACATTCATAGCCATTAAGCGCACAAGAGTGCGAGCCAATGTCTGTAACTCTATGACGCAGAATATTTGGAAGTTTTGCACCAAACGAGTGCCAGTGTGTGATCGAGTGTATGTCTGGAACACAATGTTTGACCATGGACACGGGCATCTGCATTTCAACTCTCAAAAAACTAACAATCTTCAGGGTATTAGTTTTCAACTTGCATATTCATATAGCAAAGCCCCTCAGCCGGACCTCCTGCTCCAGAAAAAAAGAAACAAGAATAAGAATGATTAAAAAAAAAAAGATATCAAAAAAAACTTTGAAGCTAGAAAACATATAACTCTGCAATATTTGTTTTCCTATAAAGTCGAAATGAATGAAATAGGAGGGTTTTAGCAAAGGGAGAGAAGGGGATCAGACAAAACTAACTAAACACTAGATTGCTGGAACATGTGTGCTGCGGACACTTTTGCCACCAATGGCATTTCTTTTTTAGTGGACAATGTAGATTGCTGCATACATAGCTGCTAGCGCCATGTTTTCAGGACCATGAGGTCCTTTCGCTTTGTCTCACTAACTCGGCGTAATGTCAATACCTCGCTGCCATGTTATGTTATTTGTTGGTGTCATTCTGCAGTGAATAAAAGGGGCACAATGACAATTTTTTGGAACTTGCTTTTGACCAACACTTGATTTCTATTCCGTGTTCCTTGGCCGGAGGGTTACTCTAAATCTAGCATAGCTATCTGTGTATACATACGTTCAACTGTTTAGTGGTTTGTTTTTGCGGCTCTTAGTATTTGCAGTCATACATAGTTTTCCTCTTCTGTTTCTAACGACTAAATTTATATGTCTGCTTGGTTAGGTTTTTGTTTATGGAAAAAGGGGGTTCATCTTTTTCTAGTTTCAGTGTTGTTCACAGTCCATAGTTTTTGGCGTTTGTTCTCTTTCACAGTCTTTTGGCACATTTGACATTTCCTAATGCTCAATTCAGTGTAACAAACAAACATTGTATGCCATGTTTGCTTTGATTTGGCGAAACTCTGTTCTAAAATTGTCCGGCTTCTTTTACAACATTGATTGGATTGTTAATGTCATTTTGACAGGTTGTGTTAGATGATGTGATTAAAACTTCAATGCAGCTGGGGGTATTTTAGTCAAAAAAACATTGTAAAACTATGAAAATGAAGAAAATTTGCTTGTTGTAAAAAATGTAAAAGAAATCACAAATTATCATCAGGTTATGAAAGATTCAGGCCTTTGGATTTTTATTATTTTTTATACCGTAATTCAAACGTAACTCATACGGCCAAATTGATTCTGCAAACCAACATTTTGCGACACAAGTCTGATATTTTACAATTCAATTCTTAAACTGTTTTCATAATGCTTATTATAATAATAGTAATGATAGTAAAGGGTGGTTTTTTAATCGTAGTTTTTTCAAAAATCGAATAAAACACTTAAATTTGCATCATATATTAAAATTTTTTTTATTAGAATCGATAAATTGGTGTTTGACATTTAATTTTTAAAGATAATTTCATGTAAATGTTGTCTGCGGCTCCGTATCGAAATGTCCATTCGGAAAGTCCAAGTTTTCGTCACTTTTTCGAGCATTTCGACCTGTATTCCACGAATAACGCGTGTTATGTTATCCTGTAAGGCTTCAATAGTGTTCAACTTGTCCACATAGACCAACGTCTTAACATAAACCCACAAGAAATAATCAAGAGGCGTTAAATCGCAAGATATTGGGTGCCAACTCACAGGGCCAAATCGAGAGATAAGCTGCTCACCAAATTCATCCCTCAACACATGGTTTCACGAACAGTGTGGCATGTTGCACCGTCCTGATGAAACCACATGTCAAAGAAGTACAACTCGGCCAATTGGGGCAAAAAAACAAATTCCTTGTGGTTGAGTAACCGCAAGAAAACGGAGACGAATTGACATTTCACAATCGTCATTAGCACTGGTCGCTACGGCTGCAATATTCTGTTCGATAGGCACTCTGTGCATGCGAGTCGATGGTTTCATGTCCAACAAAGTAAATTTGGTGCCAAGTTTGGAGATACCAGCACGAATTGTTGATTCAGCAGGTCGATTGAGACGACCATAAAATAGTCGTATCAAACGATGCACATTTGTCACAGAGCACGAATCTTGATAATAAATTTCAACGATTTGCAATCGTTGCTAGTTTGTTAGTCTTTCCATGATGAAATGATAGAGCATACTGTACACTTTTCACTTTGACAGATGACATTTGAACGCCATTACCAACCAGAGCTGCCAACCTGAAAAATTTAAATCTTAAGAAACCACCCTGTATTAACAACGAATATGGAGAGAGAAGAATGTAAACTGTGTAGCATCAACAATTCTTACAACAACTTATACAATTCCTCAACAATTTTAGTCCTCATTGAAGAAAATTTAATAGTTGCTTATTTGGCGAATTGTCTTTTGTCGCCACATCACCATTTGCCCGGCAACCCACACCCGTTCTTCCTAAATCGTTTTCCCTCCCACTATCTCTGTTCTAATTCTTCTGCTCATTGTAGCATATTTTAGTATCTGTTATGCGTGTTATGAAGTGTTAATTGATTTGTCTTTATGATTTCCGAATAATTCTCCATTTTAATTTAAGCTGTCAACAGCCGACTGTTTGTGAAAAAAAAAAATTCTCAAAAATTTCCATTTCTATGAAAATGACGTATTCGTAATGAAGATTGATGGTTGTTGGCGAGTGACTGAATGAATGAATGCAGAGCTATGATTTGATTTTGATGCTTCATAGAATTGGATGTCAATAAACATAGATTTTGCTCCACACCCTCAGGCGTTCTTTTTTTTTCAGATGAAAACATTTAATTTATATTGGTGAGAAGAGAAGATGAGAAGTTAAGAAATAGAAAGTTTTAATTTTTTAAATGTTATGAAATTTTGTTGATGCAAACAAAACTTATATTCGCAGGAAATATAAAATTATGTTAGGGTAAAAAATTTGATTTATTTCAATAGTTAACAGTAAGCCCATAGTTTTTACAAAGTTTAATTTAATTTAATATCTAACTATAAACTCATAGATTTTAGAACTGATAATTCTCCATTAAAATAGCCTGTAAGTTTAAAATTGTTGCTGCCAAATCATTGAAGATAAAAGTAAAATTTTGCACAAACAACTTGAAATATTCCGTTTGGTAAAGAGAACATATCGATTCATATTAAGGTAGATCACGGTTCTTACAAAAAATAAATCATTTTCCACGCCCCACCTGAAAATAAACACTTTGACCATTTAATGGCGATTTACAAAAAAATGCATCTTCTGAATCAAATATTTTCGGCATTAAACGCTTGCAAAGGCACCTTTAAACTTAGCCTTTAGTTTAATAGAAACACCCGTTGCTTCTAACCTTCTCAAAGTTGACTCTTGGTGTTGTTATATCACTCATATTTTCTCTTTAGAGGGACTGCAAAACTGTATTCTCACCAGCTGTGCTGATAAATCAAGGATTTTCCACCAAGTTTTATTTCGCTTCAGTTTCTGGCATCAAACTCAAAAGAGTTCACAGTTTCGTCTTTGACTCCGACGACAGAATTCCGTTTCATACATCCAAAACTAAACTGCATACAATTTTGATTTTTGACTCCTATATCAAAAATGAAATTAGAAAAAGTTTTGTTTCTGATTCAGTTTATGAAGCTTTTCATTCATGTTTCCTTTACAATTTTTCAATCATAAAACAGACCTCTTTAAATAGCTGTAAAGCTGTTTCTGAGAGCCTGGTATCTTCAATTTTGATAATAAATTAATTGAGACAATTTTACTTTTCACACTTTGATGACAGGTCTTTATTTTGCCAAGAAAACTAGTAAAACTAATTCAGCTTTCAGTTCTGATTCAATTTAAATACTCAAATGGCATAAAACTATACTTTCCTCTTACGTTTTTGAACGAAAATATCCTTTTAACTGTAATTTGGTAGAGAAATCGGATCAATCTAGTTTCATTTCAACTACGAAACAAATGTATAAAGTGAATGTTTATTTTGAGAAACAAATTTCGAATGTAATTTAAAATTGAAAATCAGAAATGAAACTGAATTTTCATGAAGGCATCTGTAATAAATATGTATTTGTGTTTTACAAAAGATAAATTTCAAACTCAAAATTTATGTTGTTCCATGAATATAATCTGGAAAAAAGGAGCGGCCCTCAAATGTTAAAAAAACGTAAATGCCAAAAACGTAATAAAGTACGGACAGAAGCTCAGATGTAACCCTCTGGCTCTAAGGCACTCAGATTTCATACGACTGATTCACATTTCTTGTCATTAGAATGAATAAATTAAATTAAATTAATAAATATACCTGTACAAGTCCGAGTCAGTAAGCGGTTTGTTCTTATTTTCATGGTCTAGCTCATATGGATGAAGGTCTATACATATTGGAGCCGTGCATGAGTAGCATTTCTGCCTAATAGAGAGTTCCTGGATACCTCTGATTCACTACTGTTGAATACTTTTAAAGGAGAACTTAATTAAAAAATTAAAAAAAAAACGGCAACATCAAAACATGAAGATATGGAAAAACTTGAAAATACTTCATATTCCGGAGAAGCAGCGTCCAATTACGAAAACCACTTCACTTTTGCGGGAGAATACTAAGAGGGTCGGACAAAGAGGCGTCTTTCATTTGGAAGCAAATATTTTTTCCAAATTGCCTAAATGAAGAAACTTGAACTTGGTCCAGTAACAAGTTTAGCACAAGTAATAATATTAAAGTCAGTCCATAAAATATCATACGACACCGGATCCAAAGTAGTATAACATTGAGACATAAGTGCGTAATACGGAAAAGTTCCGATGAAGACTCTCTACCATACTTGGTTTGAACATATATGTGAGAGCTGTATCAAAACATGGACGGATACGGTATCTTTTCAATCGATAACCTTTGAACCAACCAATTCATATGTGGAAAAACTTGAAAGGCTTCCACATTCCAGAGAAGAAGCGTCCAATTATGAAAACAACTTCACTTTTGCGGGAGGATACTTAGTAGTTGGAAAAAGAGGCGTCTTTCATGTGAGAGCAAATATTTTTTTCCAAATCGCCAAAATTAAGCAACTTGAACTTGCTCTAGTAAAAAGTTTAGCATAAGTAATAATACTAAAGTCAAGTCAAAAAAATATCATATGGCACCGGACCCAAAGTAGTATAATATTGAGACATAGGTGCGTAATACGGAAACATTCCGATGAAGGCTATTTACCATACTTGGTTAGAACATATATGTGAGAGCTGTATGGACCGATACGATGTATTTTCATTCGATAATCCTTGAACCAACCAATTCTAAAGTAAACAATCAATTTTCAAACAAAATTGTGGATTTTATAGGTGATAAAACCAAACTTGTTCGGTGCTGTTTCAATAGAGTGAAAACTGGAAATTTTGGAAGCGATATAAAAAATATGTTTGGTATATTTTATGAAAACATGAACTGATATGGTGCAATAGAGACCATTCTCGACTACTCAGAGTAATAAGTAGTAAAAATAATCAAATACCAATAAAAAATAGGGTGATGAAACAAACAATGTCGTTACATTTGCATGGTGGCTACTTCAAAATATGAGCCAATACTGCCCGTTTTTATTAGGCTCCGTCCTTATACCAAACATTTAAAGTACATTCTCGTATAAGAATTTTTTGAAATCGTTGATAACACAAGATATTACGAGCAGACAGGCGGACGAAGATTGACATATCGGCTCGAAGGTGCTTCTGAGTTGATGGTTATATATTTTGTATGGTCTAACTTCAATATTTCTGCACAGATGCAATTTATTCTGAAACACAACGTAGTGTAAGGTACAAAAATCACTGATTAAGTTTCGGAAACTTGTGGAAATTTTTATGTAAGATAAGGTAACATTTTTGAAAACAATATTTAGTTCGTCTAAAAGTGTGGACCGTGGCGCGGTGCTGATGACCAAGTTTCGAAAACTTGTGGAAATTTCCTCTGTTAGAAAAGTTAAAATTTTTCAAAACAATATTTAGTTCGTCTAATAGTGTGGACCGTGCCGCGGTGCTTCATATGATCGTGGATTCCATCCCCGATCCAGCCACCTAACATTATTTGAGCGGCAATTTCCTGAATATCTCTAACGAATACTTCGAGCAGTCGAGTAGTCGATAAATTTTGTGATTGTTTCTCCAACTGTGATGTTCAGAATTGTTCCTAAACTACAGGTCCCATTGAGTAATTCTAGAAATAGAATTCAGTGAGCTTGCATGTAAGAAATTGTCCCATATTTCATTCATGACATGCAAGAGAATTTGTTTTTTTTTTTTAATAGCTGTTAATTTACTATATTCAGAAAAAATAAAAGCACTTCGAAACGGAAATCAACTCTAATTATAAACATGCACATAAGGTGTTCTTCGCCTATTCGACGAACATATTAGCTGATCCGTCTTATGGAAACAGACTTTTAGAATCATTCTGGAAATACAGTTATAAATTTGTCAGTTATGCTCTCGTAAATTCCTACAGATTTTACAGATTTCATTTAGCGGTAAATCATGAAAATCGCCATAGATGAATTGCGGAAACAAAAAATAACATTCAATTTACACAAACATTTAGATAAGCCCATTTGTCATATTGAGTAGTTTAGATGCTGGTTATTCAAAAGCTCCCGGCATTATCTATTAAATTTTTTTTTAATTCTTTATACTTATCAACACCAGTATTCGCTACAAAATCTACGGTCGTTACTTAAATCTGTCGATTAATGTCATTCATTCTCGCTTTGCCAAATTCGAAAAAACGTATCGATTTGACATTTATTCACATTATTTGCATACAATTGACCTTAGATGGCACATCGTCCGCATTTGAGACGCCTGCTGAGTTATCTTTTAGACTTTCTATAGAATATTTCAATAACATAATCAAAGCCATAAAAATAATAAACAATAATAAGGCAAAAAGACATGCATACATACATATATGCGATGAATAATAAAACATATAGTGTAGAGAATGTGTAAAATTTTATTCACATATGACATCAGCGGTAATCAGTATTGATTAAAACTTTATACTTATGCTGAAGATTTTGGTTTTTTTTTTTTAAATTACACCTGCCAACCGCACACAAACTGAACAGACAATGTCAGGTAGTCGAATAAGACTTCATGAGAGTCGCACGATTTACTGAAATAATCGGAATTTGTTGGTTGTATTGAGGCTAATATTTTGAAAGTTTCCAGAGACATTCCAACAGAAATTGAATTTTAGATATGCCTTCCGATCAGCATCTAATTTAGTGCGTAAATTTCAATAGACTGATACAAATTACAGGTAATTTTATTCGATAAAGTATTTCCAAATGGAAAACAAAAAAAAGAGTCACAAATCACGATCATTCATTATGTACAAAATAGTTCTGTAAAAAACGCACAGGGGTGTTGACCAATTAAAAAGTTCGCCTAAAGAGATTGACAAAATTTTTTTTATCGCTAAGTGAGCTAATTGTCCTCAGTACTGAAACGCAATTTCAGCACGATCTGTCATTTAGTTCATTCATGTCAGTTGGGTTTTTGTGATTTTTAAAATTACATAAAAATCGAGAACCGGACGAAGAGTTTGAGTCAAATATTCTATTACAACTAGAAATTCGTACAGCAAAACGTTGAATGTGTTACAAATCGCTTGCTCGAGAAACGACTTGCCAAAAATAAGGTTTATCCATTCAGTAGATTCAAAACCGCCGGTCTAGCAAGGCTATCAGCTGTTAAATAAATCTGAAGTGTTATTTATTTAGTGAAAGAATATGGATCGTTTAACAACTGAAGAAAGCGTAAATGTAGTCAAAGGTATATTAAAAAAGTGGTGAAGGTGGTGGCCATTTTTCGTGCATTACGGGGTGATTCTGATTGTTATAATCGACTTACTGTGCACGGAATTGACAAAATTATAAAAAAATTTAAAGAGACTGGAAACGTTACAGATGTGTTCAGGCCCGTACATCATCGCTTTGTGCGCACTGCCGAAAATATTGCTTCTATTAGTGAAAGTGTGACGGATAACCCGAATTTCAATTCTGAGCACTATGACTGTATAATGACTGACCTTTTTTTTGCCTACAATTGAAGATCATGAACTGGATGTTGTTTTAAGAATACGGTGCCATGAGCCTTACGGCACGACAGATTTTGGCTATCTTATGTAATATAAGAAGTTTCCAGAAAACGTAATTTTACGTTTTGGTGACGTCAATTGACCACTAAGATCATGCGATTTGACGCCGTTAGACTTTTTTTGTGGGGTTACATAAAAGACTGTATTTACGCGGATAATCCTCAAACGTTGGGGCAGTCGAAAGCCAACATTCATCAAGTTATCGCCGAGATATCGTACGAAATAAGCGAAAAAAATGGTCGAAAACTACCTCAACCAATCCAGAAGCGGTCATTTAAATGATATTGTATTTCGTAAATAATGATAGATTCAACCCTTTTAATGAAATCAAAGTTTCATCGAAATCATAGTTTTGTGTGTGTTCTATTTAATTTTACTTTTGAAGCAAAAAATTGATAACCCGGTATCTCCATATGAGTGCTGCAGGGACAGCATCTTCAACAAAAATTTGAAATTGAAAAAGTGCAAGAACTGGTAACTTAAAGTCGCCATTTAAGTTGGGGAAATTTATTGACTAAACTTTGTGTGTTTCGCTAATCAATTCGTATTGTTTTACATGACTATTTGGGTATGAAACGCGTTGTCGTCCCACTTGTTGTGAAAGAACTGAATTGAGTTTAAAAACGCAATACCGCAAAGGTCGTTGAAGACATGCAAGAATAATTCAATTTTGATCACACGTTCATAAAACGAACTTAAACTGATAAAACATGGTTTTACTAATTTTATACATAAACCAGTCGACAAGCTTCGGAATGGCGCCTCTGAAACTAAGTCAAAATCGACAAAAATCACTACAAAGTGGGTCAAAAGCCTAGGTAATGTTGGCTATTTTCTTTGATTATCGCAAAGTTGTGCACTCAGAATTCTTGCAAGGATACCAGACGTTAAATAATGTATATTATTTGAGCTTTATACGGCGTTTGAGAAACCAAAATCGCTCTGATTCAGGAACTCATGGGTATTGTACCACAAAAATGCACGGGGCTATCATTGTGAATGAGTTTCTAGGCAAATTCTCAATAAATATCATCGAACAGTCACCGTGTTCAGCTGATATGGCTATGGCAGAGTTTTTACTCCCACCCAAACTCAAATTAACATCCAGAAGCAGCCATTTTCAGTCAATCGAAGACATGAAAGATAATTCGCGACGAGAACCGAAGTCTATTTTGAAAACTGCATTGGAAGGGTGTCTTGATGATTATATACTTCGTGTATTATATAGAAATGGGCCTACTTTAAAGATGATACATTAAATTTGAGTGACTTATAAATACTTTCTTTGGCCAATTATCAGTAATATTTGGATTGAACGTTCAAAATTACAACTGAATCAAATCTTATCGTTAAATGGTAGGTTGCATTCAGAGCTCTTAAATTTTTAAATAAATAAACTTATTGAATATAATGACTGTTGTCCATTCCTTATTGAATATAATGAATATTCTCCATCGCTAATTATTAGCACCTCAATCTAAAGCAAACTAGATGACTTGATTACGTGCACGTACATTCTAGATAATTCTAAACTACTTAGTAATTGTTTTTCTATTCACTACTTTGCATTGTGTCATCACAAAATTTGCATAAGTGTTTTGTATAGTAATACGCTAGAGAGTCTGAGACTGCCTGAGACTGGTCGATTATACAAGTCAACGTTGTCAATGTCAGTAGAATTGACGGGGTAAACATTAATGGAGTTGTTGCGTGATTCCAAACAGCAACAGTGTTAAATATTTAAATGGATATTGAAATAAAATAAATTTATGACGCATTCAAAATTGCTTCAAGTATATTACAGTCTTTTGCGTTGCTTTAACAGCAAATGACTGTTGCAACAGGTCTTCAGTGGAACAGCAATTTATCTTATCAGCGGTGTATGGGAGCCGGTACTAAAAATTAATGATGGCTGATATGATTTGTATATATTCTAAGACAAGTAAAATGTGTCAGCTGTCCAATGCAAAACATGCCATGGATTTATAATTTTATGTGTAATTTCACACGAAGTATACTCGTATAATATTAGAAAAAAAAACGATGTAATGTTATTTCTATATCGATTAAGTATTAATTATTTATATAGATGGCAGTATAATCGATCGATATTCATTTATAATCCACACGCAAAAATTAATTCCTAACTCTTTGAATGTCTGCTTATCTTTTATCATACATTGTTATAACTTTCATTAGTTTCGGTTACCACCTGCAACATGTCTATCCAGCTCAATATGTAGAGTTTTTATGATGAGGTCACATTCCCAATTTTTCTCCCCATAAACTCCACTTCAATTAATGAATTCCCAAGTGCAATTAAATTTATTTTTAATTTTTCATCTGTAGAAGAACAAACTGCACGAGAACGATTCCAAAACTAGCCGAACTAACAGAGAAGACACAAAAAAGTTAGAAAAAATGTGTCTTTATTTTAAAACATAATCTCTATTTTAGGTTCGTACACTTTTTACAGCGATATTCAATAGCTTCTATATCCTATTTACAGTAAGAACTTTCAAATACCTTAAAATAACCATTAACTGCAGATTCCACATCTTCATTGTTGGCAAATTTTTTATCAACGAGCCGTTTTTTCTAGTTTGGAAATATAAAATAGTCCGTGGGAGTTAAATCTGGCAAATAATGTGCTTGATGAAGCAATTTAAACTTTAGTTCATTATTTTGGGCCATGGCAGTAGTGGATGTGTGAACTAGAGCATTGTCTTGATTAAATAACGCTTTATTTTTCTTTAAATTATGTTTCTTTCCCTTAATTTCATCACATAAACTCTACAATAAATTCGAATAAATGCCGTTGATGTATTTTACTTTCTGAAGATAATCAATAAAAATGTTCCCATGAGCATCCCGAAAACCAGACGCTAAAACTTTGCTTGCTTATAAAACCATGTTCGTCTTCTTTAGACACGATTCTTTCATTCTAGTTCACTGCTTTGACTGTTCCTTTGTCTCAAATATGAAGTGGTGGACTAACGTGTTGCAATAAATTCAAATAATATTCGCCGTTGATGGTTTCTCATTTCTGAAGATAATGAATAAAACTAATCCCATGCGGACCCCAAAAACCACGGACGCCGTTACCTTGCCTGCAGCTGAAACGGGTTTCGCCTTCTTTGGACATGATTGTCCCATTCTAGTCCACTGCTTTTACTGTTCCTTTGTTTCAGGTTGTGGTAAAGTGAAGTGGTGGGCCCATGTCTAATCCATGATTATAAATCAAAGCAATAATTGAAACATTGCCAAACACTCTACTGAAACATCTTCGTTGTTTTCGCCGTATTAAAAGCAAACGCGGCACCCACCCATCGTGCGAACAACTTGCTCATCTTCAAATCTTCGGTCAGTACAAAATGTTTAGCACTTTCCGAAATGCCTATTAATGCTCACGTACCTTCAGCCGACCATCATCGATTACCATTTTGTGGATTTTCCAAACCGTGTCTGGCATAAACACTTCTATTGGTCAACTACTACGGTGTTTAGCTTGGCAGCTTGTACGGCCTTGTTTAAACTCTGCTACACATTATTTTACACTCGTAAACGAAAGTGCAGACTCTTCCAGAAAAGAATCTAGCTCGTCTTTAAGTATAATTTACTGGGTGGTCTGAAACCTTTCAAATGAAAATTTTGAATTACATAACGGTGACCAATTTGTTCCATGATTACAAATTCACTGAGATCGTTTACTTTTGAGGGATTAAATAAAAATACTAAACAACGTGGCGTCTTGAAACTTAAAACAAATGTTTTATAAGTTTACTCACCAAAATTTGTCTTGTCAAACAACTGGCATCATCAGGTTTTCTGGGAGCGCCCTCGTATCACTTGACTAATTTGTGAAATATTGAATTAATAAATATGAGTAGTTCATTTTTATTCCATAAACCAAATAGAGAACTAAAAAATCAATAGACAAGCATTGAATTGGAAGGGCGCCTAATGTTTTGTACTGCCGAAGCTTAAAATACCCTCTATCATGGACTACAATTCACAATACTGGGTACGAATATTCTTAGCAATATAGAAATGTATGCGCTTTATTTGATCTCTGAATATTTGTAGTTTGTAATTTTTACAAATAGAATGATTAATTTGGTGTATCGGTCATCATATAAAGACGGGTAAATAAATGTTTTCTCAAACATAAATTAAGACGAAACCGATGTTTTAGGATGGTTTTGAAATAAATAAAATAAATAGAAATAGAATGACTAACTTGGCGTACCAGTCATCATACTCGTATAAAGAAGGATAAATAAATATTTTCTCAAACATAAATGAAAATGAAACCCATGTTTTAAGTGCTTCGTTATAGTGCTTCTGAAAATTATTCCAAACAGTTTCACTGGAATTTATAAGTATGCATGAATTGAATTTTTGGAAGTGTAGAAAATTTAATTCTTTTACTTTTTTTTTGCTGGGTATTAGCTACAGATTAGCTAGAGTTTATAAAACTTATAATTGTTTTCTTTTGCAATTATTTCTGTTCAATAAATCACCGCCATTTCGAAGTGGAAAACTATTTAAAAATGTCATGGAAACATATAATTTTCACAACGCAAGGTTTGTGTTCTTAAGCGCATCTCCTTCCAATAAATCATCAAACCGCAAAAAACAAAACTAAGAAGGACCATCTACACCCCATTGAAAGATGACAGATGAAAGGATATTTCTGACATCTATAATTAGATCTGGTCTCTATAATTACTTCAATCCCTTCTCTGTAAAAATACAAATTTCTTTGTGCTTTGTGGCGTTTCTTATGCATATCCTTGAAGCTATGACCTCTAGCCTGTAGTTAATTACTTTTCAATTTAATTCTCACATAATTTCAAGTTCTTTCTTTTCTCATAAACACTTAACTTAATTAAAAATGCAAATTTTATGCAACATTCGCTTTATATAAGGGAATGTATAATACGAATTTACATTTTCTCTTTTTGTTTGTTCATTGTTTTTTTTTTTTCTATTTTTTACGTTCTTCAGAGACTTCCCCGCACAATTTGCAATATAGTATTAATCATTTATTTTCAAGTGCAAACTACAAAAAATTAAAAAGCAAAAGAAAAAAAAACTAAATAGAATAGAAAATAAAACAGAAACAGAGAGTAATTTGCCTCTGCCAAAGTAGAATTGTATTCAAACATTATTCACTCGTCCCTTGAATTCGTTAGCGTTATTTTTCAGAAATGAATTTGTAAACAAATTAATTGCGTTTTTACACAACCCCCAAAAGCGAAGACAAAAAGTTCAGAGATTCGCAAGATTTTTATCTAAGTGCAAATTATGAGTAATTTCATTTTTCTGTTAGTAAACCTCAAAAACATATTAAAAAACAAAATCCGATATTTATATAGTAATTGTATTCTTTAGAAACTGGGCAAGGAAAATAAATTAACTGTCACTGCGTTGTACAAAAACTTAATGATCTTGTAAATCGGTTTTGAATGGACAGACACTTTTCAAAATGTTACGGCAGCTTTATTTTGGATGACATCATCTCGAGATGAGCTTTTTTCCTGGCCACCCTGTTGCTCTCCCTCTATAATTGAGGCTTATACTATACGGAATATACTAAACGTAGTCGAATATTACTTCATGTCTGGGTTTTTTTTTTCTTTCTTGGTTGAATCCTAATCGACAACACACAACAATCATTTGTCAGTATTTAAATACGTTTGCTTGAGCGCTTAATGTCAGAGACAAACAAGCGTCAATATTTCTAAAGGCAAAATGCCAGATAAGCGAATTTAATGTTCTGGGGGACATGTGTTTTGTTTCGCTTGCTGCCGCAGATATTGGCAATAAATTTTCAGCGAGATTACTCAGAAGTAATAGAGGTGATTGCATGTCAGGGTGGGAGGTCAAAAAGCGGCACGGAAAGAGGGCCGCATAAATGTAAATAAGACGTTTCTACAGAAAAAAGGCAATGCCATAAACCATCAGAAAATATAAACAAAATAGATTTTATAGACTTACAAGAATTATCTGTTGAGAAAATGGCAGCTAAACCAGTGCTTATACAAATTTTCTGAATAATCGCAATTTTTCATAATTTAAACAAATTACCGACCATCATCAAACATCCCCAACTAATCTAAAAAGTGTTTTCTATATGAAAAAATTGTGACGACACAGTTAATATATACAAAATTATTTATTATGAATTATTTCAGTTTTTTGTAATATTGCAACACTCATCAAACACCCTGTACAAATATATCTTATGTGATTCAAATTTTTAGTATACAAATTGCGCCAACTAATCTAAAAAGTGTTTTCTATCTGAAAAAATTGTGGACACAAACAGTTGAAAAACAAACAATGCATTCGAATGACAATTGAAACAATTCCCACTGTAACTCTCCAGACAGTAAAAATTAAGGATGTCACAAATGCATAACCAAGCTTTGAGAACATTCGTATTCCTTTATTTTTAAAATTCATCAAAAAGACAAAAAATATATATTAAGTTGACAATTAATATAAACAAAATTATATATTTTGAATTATTTCAGTTTTTTTTAATATGGCAACATTCATCAGACACCCTGTACAAATATATCTTATATATATATCTCATATATTTTTAGTATGCAAAGTCCGAAGAATTTACATTCTTACAAAACAGTACTGCAAATTATTAATTTGAATTGATAATTTGAAAAGCCTTCTTAAAGGGATTATATAAATTTATTTTGTCGCTAATTTGGCACAACTTTCCTCTCTATACTAATACGAAATTTCGGCGCGTTTTGTAATTTAGTTCATTTACCTCGTTCGATTTTGTCCATTAAACTCAATAGTGTTTCCGATCTGATGCTCTGAAGCAAAGAATTTGTCTCAGTGTTGGGAAAGACTTTTGGTAAAACGACTTTTGTCAAAAATACGTATAATATATATGAGTGGTACAGTGCATTCAAAAGTGTTCAAGATGTAATGTAGGATTTGCCTCGTTCTGGTCAGACATCATAAAAATATGGCAAATTAATGACTTGAAAAGCCTTCTTAAAAGAATTATCAAAATTTATTTTGTCGCTAAGTTGACACAATTTTCTTCTCTATAATGACAAGCAAATGTTGCAAATGCTTATGATGAATCGATTTTATTAAAAATACAAACAAATGAGTGGTACAGTGCATTCTTTTCAAAGTTCAAGATGTGGTGTAGGATTTGCCTCACTCTGGTCGCACATCAGCGTCCATTAACATCGATAAGGTGAAGAAAGTTGAAGCTTAAAATTAAGTTTCGTTAAAGTTTGAGCCGCTGAGATTTCTGTGTCCTGCGCATTTGTCAATTCGCATCAACCTATGTAACTGTTTGGGTATGAAATGCGTGGCGCTTAACTAATTTCGAAAGATCTGAAGTTTTAGAAACTTAATAGCATAAAAGTTGTCTGTAGACTTGTTGGAAGTGGTCAATTCTCACCCCTACATTTATGAAATTCTTTATAACTGGTGTCATAATATGAGTTTACGACTTTGATATGCAAACTAGTCAACAATCTTCAGATTGATGCTTTCCAATTGAGTCGAAGCAGAAAAAATACGTCAAATATATCAAAAATGAAGGTAATGTTGAATATTTTCTGTGAATGTCACAACTTTGTGCATTTAGAATTCTTTCTAGAAGGTTTTACATAAATACAGAACATTGCCTGGGCGTTATGTAGCACTTAAAAGCAAATTCTTCGAAAAATACCAGATTTATGGAAAAATAATTTTTGGGTTTTGCACCACCATAACGCATTATCTTATCAAGTTATTATTATGAATGAGTTTCTGAAAAAAAAACTGACTAAATATCATCGAACAACCAATAGATTTATTTAGTACGACCTCGTTTGACTTTTTTCTCTTTTCAGAAGTTAAATTGTCACTTCAAGCCATCCGTTTGTAGTCGATAGAAGATATGAATCAGAATTCACGGCAGAACTAAAGTCGTTTTCTATATTATTTCAGAAGGGGTGTCCTTTGGAGGCAATACAGTAACCTGGTATGAATAACATATAGTTTGTGTGTTATTGAACAGTTACGAGTACTTTTTTTGATAGAATATATATTTATCTGTTAAGAAAGAAAAATCCCTTAAAGTTTGTCTTCTTCATTTTAGAGAAATAAAGTCATATTTCTGTATGTAGCCGTACTTTGCTAAACACTATTCTTTAATTTTAAATTACCTAGAATTTCATTTAATTTAGCGCACATTTGTGCAGAATTTTTATTTTTAAATTTCACATCCATATTAGTTCACTTTAGTGAAATTTCAGAATAAATATTATGAAACCAACCAAAAAATACTTAGCTATCCAAACAAGGTTAAGTGTGCAAACTCATAGAGAAAACAACATAAGAGCAAAACGTTGACCTAGAAATCATCATAGCTACAATAATGCTGGCAGAATTTTTCTGACTTTCCTCCCAGCCCAGTGAACCTACGAGTGGAAGTGTGTAGCGTAAGCAACCACTAAGTAAGAATAAGAGCAGCACCAGCAGCAGCCACGGTGTGTGTGCTATGACAAATGGGACACTTGAGTAGTCCACTTCACGTCAACAGCAGTCAAGATGACTAAGAACAACACAGACGAGCGTTTCCTTTTATTGAATTAACTTGATGGCTCTTTTTGGGCTTTTTTTTTTGGGTGGGGTGGGGGGAGCTAAGATTACTTTAATCTCTAGTGTGTTATTATTATTTTTTATATAGCAAATTTTGGCAAATAAGTGGGTTTTTGAAACGAATTAAATGCCATTTTTATTATGAATCGAATTAAACAAGAATATTGTATTATTAAAGTCGCTTTAGAAACACCCCGAGCATGGTCCAAATCTTTAACTTACCAGATTTTTAGGAGCCACACAGACTGTACCATCTAATTAACCATTCATGAATGATACACAACTATACTTTTGATAATTACATATCGTAAACAATCTACGGTTAGATTTTGACATATGACCCTTTTTGGTTAAAATCACTACATGTAGGCATATTCTTTGTGGTTGAAAACAAAACCCTCTGCCAATATCCTTTCGCGGTAGTACTAAAATATTTATGGTGCCAGAATGGGCGTAGTAGAGCTACGTTTACCAAACAATGCTCAGAATTAATGCATTATAAAAGTAGGAAAATCTCAACATACATTCCAGTCCATTTTTAATTTCAGACCTTACGCTTGCAGTGTAAGTGTAAATACAGGGTGTACGTCGAGAAGATATACTACTTTGTTTGTTTATAATTTTTGTTTAAATGCAAGAGAATGGATCATATATTGATAAATGTTTTATTTAATTTCGGCAATTATGTATTGACTAAAATATCAAATAAATGTCCGCCTCTGTTAGCCTCACAAATGCGCGGTATTTCATTAATTTCATCACGAATTTGTTGTTTAAGTTGCTCAAGCGTTTCTGGTTTGTTTGCACAAACCTTGCTTTTCAGATATCCCACAAAAAGAAGTCCGAAGCAGTCAAATCAGGCGACCGTGGAGGCCAATCAACATCACCATTTCTTGAAATAACTTGTTGTGGAAAGAAGTCTCGCAGTAATTCCATTACAAACCTGGCTGTATGTGATGTGGCATCGTTTTGTTGATACCACATGTTAATCAAACCCAAAGCATGCAGTTGTGGCCTTAAAAAGTTTTCAATCATATCACGATATCGCTCCCCATTTAAAGCTACCATTACGCAGTTTTCAGTTTCAACAACGTAAGATCCAATGATTCCTCCTGACTAAATTGCACACCAGACTGTCACTTTTAATGGATGCAAAAGTGACTGGTGAATAATTTGAGACTATTCTGTTTATTCTCATATCCATTCAAATGAAAATGTGCCTTGTTACTCCATATGAATTTTTCATGAAAATCGGGGTTGTCATGGGGGAGCTGTAACATCCTATTGACATATGTACGGCGGCGTAAATAGTCTTGTGAAAGAAGCTCTTGTATCAACTGAATCTTAAACGGAAACAAATGCAAATCCTTGTGCAAAAATGTGGCCAAAGTTGTTCTTTGAAGACCAAGCTCCTGAGCACTACGTCGAATTGAGGTTGATGGATTGCTTTGAATACTTTTTTGAGCACCAGTAATGTTTTCAGCCGATCTTGCAGTACGTTGTGGTCTATGCTTGGCCTTATCCGCTACAGAGCCTCTTTCTTCGAAATCATTCACTACACGATAAATAGTGTGTCTTGCTGGCTTGCTGTTCCTCCCAAAAATTTCACGTAACTTACTCATCGTCACAGTAATCGATGATTAATTTTGATAAAACGATTTAACGATTAAAACACGTTGGTTTATCGAATATTTTTCCATAATAAATTTGCCATGTCTCTGCTTCACAACTGTCAAATATGAATTGTCAAGACTAATGTTTACCAAAATGGCGGCAAAGCAAAGTAGTATACCTTCCCAACGGACACCCTGTAGATTAAAATTTCTTCTTACAAATTGTAAACTTGAACAATATAAGTCATTTTCAAAATTTTTCTAAAATTTATAGATCGTCTTATATTTGCATCATCTTACAAATGCTATCCGTTATGCAGTAAAGGGCATTATTTTGCACGCTAAGCTAAACGGGGATAAGTTGTATAAAAAAGTAGTAGAAAAGTATGGCGAATAACAATGCTACCAAGTTCTCCTACGCAAAAGTAAACAAAGAAGTTAAAGAAGAAGGAGAACGTCAAATAACGTAACTACACGTTGTTATTTTTTTACAAACATCAGTCAGTAAAATTTGATTTTGTGTGTTATTACACACACAGTGCGTTTCAATTCAATTTTAATTTTAATTTATTAATTGCACAAACAATAAGTTACGTTTGTTTTATAAATGGATGATAAAATGATTACGAATAAGAGCAAAACAAAATGAATAAATAAATCATTAATATTAATGCCGGCAAGTTAATTTTGCGAAGCGCCTCTACTGGCATCCTATATAGGATGCCAAAAGAAAACGCAACCAAAAATACATTTTTCCACTATAAAAAAGAACATCCACACTTTTTTGATGATAAAACGTTTTCGCTAAATCCACTAATCATGCCAAACCTTGGGCACCTGTTCGCTTACTGGTTTTTCAAAATGAAAAGCTTTCGGACAGCTCCGCTCATTTTGGAAATACGTTTTTGGTATTTATCGGTATTCACTAGGCGTAACTACGTATGTTCTGTGGCGAGATATGATACCCCTATCTTGTCGACATTTGAAGCGGAACCGTCAGTGAAAAAATAAGTTTGATTTAAAAATTAAAACCTTCTTGTCGATGTGATTGTCATTTACTTCAGTACTTTTTGTACACTACTTCAAATCTGTTACAAGATACGATGTATTCCTATTGACTGTCCGTCGTCAAAAGTTAGCATCTACATTTTGGTATTTCCAAATATGATATATTAATATTCATCCTTCTTGGACAAAGCCCTTATACAAATAGGTAATTCGAGCTAGGTGTAATCCCTTCTTAGCCCATAGTTTTGGCTTAAGTTCAACCAAATTCTGTGCATATACTTTGACTTCATCGCATACTAATTTTATCGAAAACGATACAGAACGGTCTTCGTCCTGATGTAATCTCTATGCAAATGGACTGTCAAAGTTAGCTTTTATAGATTCTAAAAGCAACAATTATCATTTGAATTTGATTATAAAAAGTAAACATGTAAGAATTGGAAACCGATCACATGACAGTTTAAAATTGTACTTAATGTGAAAGCAATGACACATTTTCTTACTTACGAAACAGATGAAAACTGCCATTGCTTACCCTTTCGCTTACCAGAGTGCACTAAAGCTGTCCAAAGTTAGTTTATTCAAATGGGACATTTTATGCCAAATAAGCAGTCGGGTTGGTAAATATTCGTCATAATAAAGTCAACATCATTTCAGTACTTGCTGTTTATTAAACCGATTATGGAAGTCCTGATTTATTTATTTTCTTCTTTGTTCTTGTAATGTCTTACCCTATAGTTTGCTTTAAAAGCAAAGTTTTAATAGCACTTAAAATGGTATGAAATCATCGATTAAATAATCTATGCTCATTACTTCACAGCTTTGAAGTAAACGAAAAGGTAAGCTTTCGGTAAAGTGTTGATAGGTTTGTTGTATAGGGTAATCCAATTTTTGGTTTCAACAGTAAAGTTAAATGAAATACACATACAACCATAATTATCATGAAACTTTCCATTTTTTCATTGCAATGCTTGCACCTTGCTATTCTGTATGAAATACAATGGACTGGTTTGCAGCAGTGGATCCTTCTGAGGTTCCTCCAGCACCATTTAAAAAAAATACGGCCCATTGATACCTCCAGACCTTAAGACGCATCAAACAGCCAATTTGCCTAGATGCAATGGCTTTGCCACAATCACTTCTGGGTTCTCCGAGACCCATGTGCGGCAATTTGGATTGTTAACGTTACCTTCAAGTGGGAAACAAGTTTCATAGATTGGTTAGCAGAAGTGGATCCCTTTAAGGTTCCTCCAGCACCATTTTTTAAAAAAATACGGCCCAATAACACTTCCAGACCATAAGACGCACCAAACAGGCACTTTACCCAGATGCAATGTCTTTTCCACAATCACGTCTGGGATCTCCGAGCCCCATATGCGGCAATTTGGCTTGTTGACGTAACCATCGAGTAAGAAGCAAGCTTTATAGATTGGTTGGCAGCAGTGGATTCTTTTGAGGTTGCTCCAGCGCCATGTTTTGAAAAAATATGAAAAAAAGATGCAGTTTGGCTTCTTGACGTAACCGCCGAGTGAGAAATAAGCTTCATCGCTGAAGGAAAACTTGTTTGAATAAAAGCCCACATTTGAATCACCACCTTTGTAGTAAGTTTGAGCTATTTTTACGCATTCTTGAAATGTTAAAGGAACCATATTCATAAAAGGAAACCTTTTCACCAAATACATAACACTTCAGATGAGAGGTACTTAACAGTTGACAGTCTTGACAGGCCGGAGGTTTTGAAATCACTAGATGGACAACCTTATACAAAGTGCTTGTGCTTTTTGTGTTTATCATATACACTTATATGATTAACAATGCGAAAGTTTAGGGAAATTTAGCTTGATTTCTGCTATACATATTTGTGGAAGACCTTCAGTTTCATCTTGCTGTTGGAGGGATATAAAAGCATCTCTGAATGCTTATTTGTATGTGTTTATTGCTTCCAATTTCAGCACAATATTTTTTTGATCGATTCATATTTTTCAATAGCCATCATATGAACGAATCGCCAAAGGTGGATTTGTATCTTTTATAAGCCATAATTTTTATCGGAATTTTCCCATATTGTGATCCTGTGCCTCAATGTGCTACAGTTGCATTACATTCTAATGTTTCCAAAAACAAGTATTGGGTTCTCTCATGCGATAAATTAAAATCACAAGTCAAAAAAGTGGCATTAGCATGCTGCTCGTTCCGTCTAAACAATATCATTGACTTTGGTTGACCTGTAAGTTGATGTACGGCCACGCTTAAATTTGTCCAATCAATTGTGTACCACCTATATATGAGCTTTTTTTTCCACTAATTATTCCAAGCTCTGCTAATGCCTTTTGTGGATTTTTGTAAGATGTTATTGAAGACCCAAATTGAGGCAAGTTTAATACGATTTGTCCCTTCTGCGGACAAATAATTTATATTTTTAATACAATGACGTCATATCCTTTGAATATTGGGTTTTTTCTGATTAATATTACGTACCCTATTGGAAAAGCAACCCGAAATTATATTAGAAATATAATTAACTTAAATTGTAGTAAAATTAATTTAAATTAAATTTGACCACTGTTGATTTTATATCGACATCCACAATGTATCCAAAACTAAGTTCGCTTTAGTTTTTTTTGCCATTTCACAACTTGCCACCAGTTTTAACTTTGAGTCTAACTTTTATTAGAATTCTATTTAATTTCTCACTATTTCTGTGAACTTCTTGGCCCCACAGCATAAAGTTTCCCGTGTTCAAAAAACATCTCGTATAGCATCAGCTAAACAATGCAACAGAAACTCAAGTTTCGCTTGATGGAAGACAAAAAATTTGCTTATAAACTTTCTGTCTGCCGGCAATTTTTGTTATTATTTTCTGCATTTTCTTTTAGCATAAATTGGAGCATTTTTCCACTTGACTTGAGAGTTTTTATTAACATTTCCATTCGAATAACGTCAGATGCTACTGGAACAGAGGAGAAAATACAGAGCAAAAACTTATCTCAGGGTTGTTGCCAAAACCGCACAACATTACCGCCCGTAACCTTCGTGAACAGATGCTTTGATGCATTTGAGCGAGATGAGATTTATAAAAAAAATTTATGTACGCATTAAAAGGGGTCACTTGAAATGACATCAAGGTTGTGGAAAATATTGACATAAGCGTTTTTTCTCTATATATATTTATATTTATATATAAATATTTATTTTTTTTAATATAATGCAACAGATTTTATGGAAAAATCCATTTCCTTCAGCGTATATTGTTTGATTTATAGCCAGCCGCTTTTTGTTATAGCTTTAAACTTTTTTGCATTATTTATTATTTTGCATATTTCTGTTTATAATTTGTGTGATTTCTATAGATTCCCTGTTATTTATTTTGTATTGAGAGTTGTTATTTAATTATATTTTATGCATTGCATCCGTTGTATTACAACATCATCATCGTCCTCATCATCATCGTCCTCATCATCACAAGTTGTCGTTATTACTGGTCAAGGTTTTTCACAAATTGTGTAATAAAAAGCTACTTGATTGCGAAAAAATTATATAAAAATATATTATGCAGAAAAGACTGAAACAGAATTACCCAAAACGCTCTTCTAGGGGTCCTTAAAGCGGTGAGACGAGAAGCTATAAATTAAACTGCGTGAGGCAACATCAGCATTAGGGGCTCCCTTTAAATCGTAGTCATCGTAAAGCTTACGCTTAATTCGAGTATTGGTGCATTGTCTGGTACAAGTGTTCTTCTGGTATCGTTCATATTTTGTGGAATGTATTTTTCCATATAAAATGTATTTGAAACTCATTTCCTAAGTAGAAAAGTATCTTAACACTAATTTGTCCGTAGAAGAGTCTGTCGAAGCATAGTTTTCGTATAGGCAAGTGCAGCGAAACACAATTTTCGTATAGAAAAGTTCGTCGAAATACAGTTTTTGTATGCAAAAGTGTGTCGAAACACAGTTTTCGTATAGAAAATTGTGTCGAAATAAAGTTTTCGTGTAGAAAAGTGTGTCGAAATTCAGTTTTCGTGTAGAAAAGTGTGTTGATATTCAGTTTCCGTATAGAACAACGTACCGAAATACAGCTTTCTTATAGAAAAGTACATCGAAATACAATTTTCGTGTCGAAATACAATTTTCGTATAGAAAAGTGCATCGAAATACAGTTTTCGTATAGTAAAATGTGTCCAAATACATACAGTCTTTGTATAGAAAAATGTGTCGAAATACGGTATTCGTATAGAAAAATGGGCCGAAACACAGTTTTCGTATAGAAAAATGTGTTCAAATACAGTTTTCGTATAGAAAAATGCGTCGAAATACAGTTTTCGTCTAGAAAAATGCATCAAAACACAGTTTTCGTATTAAAAAAGTGCATCGAAATAGCGTTTTTGTGCACAAGGTCTGTCGACACACAGTAAACATATAGAAAATGCATCGAAATACAGTTTTCTTATGGAAAAGTGTATCGAAACACGGTTTTCGTACAGAAAAGTGCATCGAAACACGGTTTTCGTATAGAAAAGTCTATTGAAACACTGTTTTCTTGTAGAAGATTCTTTGATTTGAGTCTTATTCGGGTTTGAACTTACACTTTTTTTGAGTATTAATCGCCATCTGGCTGAAATTTTTTCGTTGTGTTTTTATTGAACTTTGCCGTACTCAGCACGAAAATTTCTAATTCTCCCAGAAAGAAGGCAATCTTGCTATTTAATTTTTTTTAACAACCTATATGTACATTTCATTTAAATAGAAAATAATGATTGTAGTTCTTGCAGATGCCACCGCCATGATATCATGTTTTTAAGCTGCCAACTCTCCGGAGCCAGTTTGTTTTTTACTTTACCCAGTTTCAAATGTTTTCCATTTCAATTTAATTTCTAATTATAAGCTCTTACCAAGCTGACCTTTTTCCACAGTTTTTGTGAACGGATACTCTCATTCAATTTTCGTTTCGCTTTCATTTTTGCTTAAAATTATGCTTTTTAAGGTCGGTCGTTTGGAGCGATAGATGAATCTGAATTGAGGTTTATTTTGGTTATACCTGTTTTGTGTCTTTTCCATACTTTTGTAGAAGAATTGGGTCATGTTTAGAGCTCTCTAAAGGGTTTTGTTGCCACTGCAGCGCCATTCTTGTTCTTTCTGTTTTTTTAGTATTTGACCTCTCTCAGAGTAGTGGGCTCTGAGTTTGTTTGGTATTTTTACGTGAACATTTGGGTTATTTTACGGATTTATAGTCGCAAGGTTGGAGAGGGATGGATTTACTGTGGGTGGTTATAACTAGCAAGCTGAGAGCGTCGAAAGTGGATTGCTGTAGGTATGTTTCAATTTTTTTTTTTTAAGTTTTTCTCTTTGGCTGGCTGGCGAAATTTGTGGTCATTGCAACCATGACAAACCTATTAAGCGCTTGTCGCATTTCATGGTTATTGCACTTCGTTTGTGACATGATGCATTTATTTTTTGTGTTTTACTCTTTAAAACTGTGCTTATTTCATTTGACGCCTTTTTTCCCCTCGGTATTCATTTCTATTATTGTGGGCAGTAAAATAGCAAATGACGGAATTGTCCACTTCCACTTTCGTAAAGGAAATGGAAATAGAATATAGAAAAGTTTTATTCAATGCACTTTTTTGAGGGGGGAAAAATAAATAAATCATTTCTTTTCTACGATAATTTTTTACTGTAAAACATATATCGAATGTGTAGAAAATTCCTATTTTTATATTAAAATATATGCGTAGACACATTTTTGTAAAATCACAGTTTTCATATAGAACAGTGTATTAAAAGTAAAAAGGTAGTGTTATAGGTTTAGAACCATATTTTCCATATAGGAAAAATGTGTCGAAATATATTTTTTTACTAGAAAAGAGGATCGATCCCTTGCCTTTTATTAGAAAAAGATGGTGAAAGACATTTTTTTGTATAGAATAATGTGTTTACACAAAATTGTATTTGGAAAATTGTGCCGAAACACAGTTTTCATATAGAAACTTGTGCCGAAGCACAGTTTTCGTATAGAAACTTGTGCCGAAACACAAATTTCATATAGCAAATTGTGCCGAAATACAGTTTTCATATGGAAACTTGTGCCGAAACACAGCTTTCGTATAGGAAATTGTGTCGAAACACAGTTTTCGTATAGAAAATTATGTCGAAACGCAATTTCCACAATTCCAATCTCTCATGTGATTACTTTTAGTGTTGAATTTCAGTTTTTGTTAGAAAATTGTGCCGAAACACAGTTTTCGTATAGAAAATTGTGCCGAAACACAGTTTTCGTATAGAAAACACAGTTTTCGCACAGAAAATTGTGCCGAAACACAGTTGTCGTATAGAAAATTATGCCGAAACACAGTTTTCGTATAGAAAATTGTGCCGAAACACAGTTTTCGTACAGAAAATTGTGCCGAAACACAGTTTTTGTATAGAAAATTATGTCGAAACACAAATTTAGTTTAGAAAATTATGTCGAAACACAATTTCCACAATTCCAATCTCTGATGTGATTACTTTTAGTGTTGAATTTCAGTTTTTGTTAGAAAATTGTGCCGAAAAACAGTTTTCGTATAGAAAATTGTGTCCATATACAATTTTCGTTAGAAAATTGTGAATATATACAATTTTCGTAGAGAAAATTGTGTAGATGTACAATTTTCGTAGAGAAAATTGTGTACACATACAATTTTCGTATAGAAAATGTGTCTCGAAATACAATTTTCGTATAGAGAATGTGTCGAAATAAAATTTTCGTGTAGAAAAGTGTGTCGAAATATTGCGTTTTTTTTTGCAAAATTGTGTCGAAATTGATTTCATGTTGGAAATTGCGTTGAAATACAGATTTCATGTAATAAATTGTTTTCAAACAGAGGTTTGCTGTAGAAAGTTGGGTTTCTTCAAACTTCTTTGTGTGAAAAATGTGTGTTAAATATATTTTATCTACAAGAAGTTTGTTTTTATGCGCTTTCCGACATGAAAAAATTATTTCACAACACTTTTCAGAGTAAAATTTCCATGTTAAACTGCTTTTTTCGTTTAGGAAATGTATTTTGACAATCCTTTTTTTTTTTTTTTTTTTCTTCGTTGATGTTTGGTTTTCTTCTTTGGGTAGATATTTTTATTCCTTTCGTGATTTTGTTCTGCAGAAATCAGTTTATATCTATTACAAAAGTTTCTCTTTGCATAATATCATAGCCTTCTGTTCTTCTTTTGGTAGATTTTATGCCGTAAAATTTCATTTTATTGCAGTTTGTTTATAATTTCCACCCAGGATTTTTTTTGTGGACCACCAACAGCCACTACCACATTGTTGTGTTTTGTTATGGGCCAAGACCACATCAAAAAAATTTGATAAAAATTTATGCAAAATATGTTATCCTTTATGGCAAACGGCAAGAAAATATAATAAATAAAATTATTCTTTCTGTTTTCCATGAAAATAATCAAGATTACTTCATGGCTATGGCTGGCGCTCGCTACTTGTTCCCATTTGCCGTCCAGCGCCCATATCAAAACAATTTGAGAAAAGCGTTAAACCATAAAAATGGAATTCACTCAAGTTCTATTCTGTATATAACTCTGTGCTCTGCCAGCAAGGTGGGCCAGGGAAAGTACAATAAAACAAAAGAATAAAAACGGGAGGAGTACCGACTTGTGCTGGACAATGGCAGTGATGATTGGCACAAGACGGTGACGGTGGTAATATAATTGTATTGCGAGAAAATAGAAAATATGTTTCTGATAACGATCTAAGGAAAATCGAGCAAAAAGTGTAGAGAATAACAAATAATGTTAAAAGACTGAGGAAATGAAATGGAGTGGCGAAGTTGAAGTGTGATTGGAATTTTTCAATTGTTTGATCAAGTGGATAGCGCAATGATTTAATTGAACAATTTGCTGTTTCTCTCGGTGCATAGGAATGACTATCTTTAATGTCTGAAGGGATTGAATGGTTCGAAATATAACATAAATTACATTATTAAAGACATTTGATATTATGACAAGAGATGGTCTTAATGTTTTCTCTAAAGGTAAGACTTATACAGAGTGGGCCATATGAGTGTTGGGGGTGGCGGGGGGACATGTTGTTCGCTGCGTCGCTTCCTGGAAATTTAGTCCCCATGGAGCCGTACACGTGAGTGCAGCGTGCATTTTGTGTCCGAGCGTATTACGAAAACAATAAATTAGTGATTACTGCACGACGTTTGTGTCGGCATGAACACGGTTTACACGATTTAAGTGAAGTTCCAAGCGTCAATGTGATACGAAAATGGATAAGAATGTTCGAAACAACCGGCTCAACAGTACCAATTAGGGTTCGTGGTCGCCCAGTTTCTGCAAGATCAGCCGACATTGTGGAGCGTGTTCGTGTTTCAGTTCAGCGAAATCCGCAACAGTCAACACGTAAGAGAAGTCAGTCTTTGGATGTCAAAAGAACAACTTTACGACGAATTTTGAAACGTGATTTGCATTTGAAGGCTTATAAGATTCAGATATTCCAAGAATTAAAACCCGATGATGCCAATAACCGACTCAACTTTGTCAATTTGATGCTAGAGCGGTTCAACAATTTCATCAAAGTGATTTTTGTGATGAGTCCAATTTTCACCTTAATGGCCATGTGAACAAGCAAAATTGTCGGTTCTGGTCCGAGACTAATCCCCGACGCTTGCATGAACGTCCACTTCACAGCCATAAGCTTGTCGTGTCGGCTGCGATAACGTCAACCGGTATTATTGCACCATACTTTTTTTGGACGAAAGAAGGGCATGCGATGACGGTTAGAGCGAACAATTATTGCAACATGCTAGCAGACTTTTTGGTGCCAGCTTTGCAAGAACTTCAAGGCAATACCTCGCGGATGTGGTTTCAACAGGATAGGGCCTCATGTCATACGGCTAGGGTATCCATAGAGCTGCTGAAAAATGTTTTTCCTGGAAAACTCATTTCGAAAAGGGGGGTATTGACTGGCCCCCACGTAGCCCCGATCTCTCTCCATGCGATTATTTTCTATGGGGCTACCTCAAATCGGTAGTCTACGAGAATAATCCGACCAATTTAGAGCAGGTGAAGAGGAACATTATTCAGGAAAGTAACAAAATACCGAGAACAACTTTTCAACGAGTTTTCCAAAATTTGCGACTTCGGTTCCAAGAGTGTCAAGCAGCCGAGGGAAGTCATTTGGACAGCATTATTTTTAAGTCTTAAAAATTCCCATGCTTCTACTTTTTAAAAATACAAATATATTTTTTTTATGTTTCGTAGTTTTTTTTTTAATTGAATATTTAAACCGCCAACACCCTTATGACCCACCTTGTACTACATTCGCATTTATACAAGTTGTTAAAAGGAATCAATTTTTACACGATATTGAAGGCTCTATCTAGCAAAGTGGGAATAACCAGATTGAGACAAAGTATCCACCGTTTTATTCAACAACTTGTTGTCATTTTTAGGACATAACGTAATGAGAAACTCTCATTACTATTGGAAAAAAATTGAGACAATCAATGTTCTCGGACTTTTATTGAGGCGAATTTTTCGTCAACAAGACTGTTCGCCACAGACTGGAACAGGAGGTAATCAGTTGATTCTAGATCCGAACCATCAGGTGGATGCATGAGAACCTTCCAGTCAAACTCCTGGAGTACCGATGTGTGTGACCTGGCCTTGTTGTAATAGAACATACGAGTAGTTCCCCTCCAGTTAGCCAAAGCTGGCTGTTTCTGTGCGACTCCGTCTCTCAGATGTTGATAGTGTAGATCCGAGATAAGAGCGGCACCTATTTAGTAGATGATTCCCTGTCAATCCCACCAAACATATATCAAAACATTCCTGACTGTCTGTTCTGGCTTGACCATCGTTTGCTCCGGCCCACCGCGATTGGATCATGAGCGTTTTCAATTGATGTTGTCTTATATGAGCCGCTTTTGGTTACTAGTCACCATCTGCTTCGCAGATGGAAATTCGATCCATAATACAGGGTGATGCACGAATCGTGCTACAAACACAAAACGGGAATGAATGTGGACCATTATTTAAAGATGTTGAAGAAGTTGTTTTACTCAGAACAGTGCCAGAGACTTACCTGTTTTAACAGCATTTGGTTCCAACAAGATGTAGCAACAGCCAGACAGATCGATTATAGCGAAGCTCCAACGAAAATTCTTAAATAAATCATTATCTAGAAATTTTTCTTTTCGCTGGCCTCTAAGGTTACCTGATCTGACCGCATCCACCTTTTTTATGTGGTATGTCAAGCGAGAGCTGTACAAAACGAAACCAAAAAAATTTACTGAATTCAAGTAGAATAGAATTTGACTGAATTGAAATAGAATAGAAGAAGTCCATTAAGACCACATCGCCATTGCGACGATTCCGACTTCAACCCTTGCAGCTGCAATGAATAATTTTCTGATCAGGTGTCGCAAATAGTGAAAACCAACCAATAGTTCAAAACCAATTAATTATATATAATGAAATTAAATTCCCAATACAATAAAAAAATTAATGAATTACATTTATTGAAAAAAAGGTATTTAAATTTCTTATTGTAGCATAATTGATGCGTCACCCCGTATTTTTTTGATTTAACTTTTGTTGCACTGATACATCGACTTTCTTTCTATTTCTATCTTTATTCAGGTGGTCACAAACAGTTTTTTGTTCAATATTTGACTCCTGGATAATTGAAACATTGCTTACATTATGGTCGGACTTGGCAATTGTCATTATTTTATCGACATTTTCGACAATTGTCATTACAGCTTGTGGTGCAACAAGAGCAAAAGAGTGCATGGCTGCCTATTACAGTAGCAGGACCGTAAACACTGTTCACATTTGTAATCGTTTGGTGGGTGTTTTCGGCTTCGAAGAAAAATTGAAGAAAATGGCATATTTTTGACGCATACAAATTATACTGAGTCAAGCAATCACAAAACTGTCTGAATAGCTTTCTGAATACGAAATATTATCTCTTTAATGCCATCTAGCGGAACTCAAAAGAACGGCAGATACAAGAAGATAGCACAAAGCCATCTATTGGAAAAATAATGAATATCTTTTTATTATACTTTATATGTGGACTTATATTAATCACTGGTCTCACAATACTTCTATCCATAATTTGCATACCCTGCATCACTTCAAATTGTAAAGTGTAGTAAAAATATTGGTGCGTTTGTGTTGCATTTCTTAGCCCTGAACCTCCTCCAATGTTACTCTTTATAATGCTAGACAATTAACGTAATGAGCATAATGGTCACATTTTAATAATTGAGCCAAAAGCAAACGCTGTAACAATTCAAAATGATAACTTGGTTTCTATCCGTAGCAATAACTTGGAGGTATCCAATAACAGTTTCCAATGTTCGTTGCATATCGAATACTTGCAACGATTACTGACTGCTGCAATCTGTTTGTAAACGTGATGAGCTTGTAGAAGATAATGAAGGAAATGCTTGATAGAGGGCACAAAGATGGCAGTGGTGATACTGTCGTTGACAATAACGACGACGACGATGATGATGACGGTTGTTGAGACAATTGTTGCAAGCCCGGCGCAACAAAAAGAAATCCCAGTTTATTGTGATAGTTATGTATTACTAAGGGAAAACAATGGCACATAAAAATGAGTTCATACACAAACATAGACGTACAAAAACACATACATATTCAAAATAGACAACCAGCCAGAGATATAGAAATGAAGGGCCACAGTTATAGATATGAGAAATGATGTAATGCAAAGTGATTGACAAGCAGCTGCTGGCAGATTCTAAATAAAAAGCGTCTTCCACAAAAAAAAAAGGATGAAAACGAATATCCTCACAAAAGACTCTACCAAACTTCAGTACAAAAACAATTGCAGGAAAAATGATGCAATTTTTCATTACTCCATAGACAAAAGAATAATGCCAAACAAAGCGTAGTCTGCTTGTTATCCTTTGAATTTGTCTGCTGTTAAGGATTTAAATGTTTCCATTTATTATTTTGTTTCATATTCTATGGGCTACATATTCCTCTCAGTGAACGCATAAGTAAAAAATATATGTCTTTGGAAAAGATATTTTACGGTGTCCCTCCGTCCTCCTATTTGAGTTTAGTGTTTGGTCTAAATTATTATTCTTTGTCATTTGCTGCATTTCCTTGGAAATTATTGAAGCGCAAGAAAACTTTAAAATTGTTTGTTAGTTTTTTTCTTAGCTTCGTTTTAGTTGCTGCAAATTGCCAAGGATTTATATTCCATTTTTTTAGTTGACATTTCCTTGAAGGAAAGCACAATTTTCTTTTTGCTTGCTTGTTTTGAATTTTTTTTTTTTTTTTTTTTTTTTTTTGTTACTGCCTTAAAGTTGTTTTTAGTTAAACTTTCATGGCAGTTTTTTTTTGTAGAGTCTAGGTCACTGAGGTGATTATAAAGTTTTGCTGCATAACAGCAAATTATAAACAAGATATTTACAAAAAAATTAAAACACATAATTTCTTGATGTGGTTTCAATTTACGCCAAGGCATTTTTTAAAGATGCTCACTATTTTAAAGTCAAAATAAGGATTTCTTTTCTTTCTTTTCTTCTTACCTGAAATGGCACTTTGAAGGATCTGTCACTTTCAGCCAGCTTTTGTATTGAACACTAAGCTTAAATATAAAGATTATTCTACACGACATATTGCGGAACGTTTACCAGACTTAAAAGGTCGTAATCTCATAGGCCTTAATGTGATAACCACTGTTTAAAAAAAGGTATATCTGCGTTTACATGGAGAACCAGCTTAAATGGAGCTAGAATAATCTTTTTATTCATTAGTACTATACCACTTATATTGATGCATATTTATGTCTAATCCACATTCCAATATCCGATGTAGTTCACAAGTAATAACAATTTTTCAAATTAGCGATTTTTGAAAAATTATGTATAGGTAAAATCTTTAAATAATGCTTACTTATATCAACATATTTTTTGTTATCGCTGTTAATGTCCTTAGAACGCTAGTAATCATTAAAGAGTAACTTAAAAATTTCCTACATTGCGAATGTGGCAAACAAGTTTCCAGAACAGATTATTTTTTCAAAAATTGTTTAATAAGCTAGCTGTTATAGCATGATAACTTTTCTTTTGATTACTATAACTCTTTTTTTTTTTTGCCCCTACTCAAATATTTGGTAAAATGAATAAAAGTTTTAAAATATAAATATTTTTGCTCTACTAGAAACTTTGCATATAACGAACAACAAACTCTGGTCCCTACAAGATAATTATGATCGTTTTCAATTGTATTTTTTGTTTAGTTTTCTTTAGTCAAATTATCTCTACCTTAGAAGAACCAGGGACCCCAACAATTTATTTCGTATTGTTGCCTGCATAGCTTTTATTATTATTATGCGAATATTTCTTACGAGGTGTTTGCAATAAATTCTTACACAGCTTATACGTTCGCAATGTTGTTGTAGTTGTTGTGTAGCTGTTGCTTATCAATCGATGATTGTTGTTAGTATAGTATATTTATTGTACTATAGGGGGCGCTCCGACAATTTTAGTAAATTTATATTTACAACACATACAATTGATTTAAATAGAGAATTATTTGTCTTTTGCTGTTGTTTTAAGCTCACTTACCGCCGTATGAGCTGAAAATCGGCCTTATATTTTATAGTATCAAGCACATTAAGTACCCATAATGTATTCATTTTATTTATGTACAATATATATTTAATTCCCATCAAGATTTATGACATTTTAAATTCAAATATACAATTTTTCGCAGCTGTGCAACTCAACTGTATTAAAATGCTGTAAAATACAATTGTCTAAAAACCTCACAGCAACAAAAAAGAACGCATTTGCAAAGTTCTCACATTTTTGTTGTACAAAGCTATGGATACCATTGTTAAAACGTGCACTGTAGTACATTATTTTACATATAATAAATTGAGAAAAAAATGTGCTTGTTATCATGGATCTTTCATATTATTTTTCACCATTCACAAGATAGTGCAGACATGTATTTGTTTATTGTCTGTCAGTCAGGCGAAATGTCAGACTGCCTGTCTGCCCGAGTGTGTGTCCGTCTATGGTTATTGTCCGTCTCAGTTTGTTTGTTGTGACTGGTACAGCAAAAATAAAAAAAGAAAGGCAAGAAAAAATAAAACATAACATGGTGCCAACCGTCGTGGCTCGTTAACATCAACACAAAAATATTGACGCAGTCGCTTAACTAATTAGTATTTTTCACCATTGCTCACATTAGCCACTGCCCACGAAACGATTTACTCATCATCACAATATATTAAATAAGTTCTTTAAGGGAAGTTCAGTTTCATTTCGTTTTTCGTTTTGTGATGCCGCTTAAGAGTCAGATATTTGATATGATCCTAATTTAAATTCAAATTTAATTACAATCAATATATTTCTTCTCGCTCTCAAGGCTTTAATGGATGGCACGATCCTCCAAAATTGTATTAGAAGGGAGAATTTATTTATATTTTCTAATAGAATATTGTGAACTAGTGTAGTATATTTCACACGTCATATTTGTATGCCTTCTGCATGTAACTACATACTCGACAATTATTGAGTAATGATTGGCCCAGTTAACGAGCCATAAGCCTGCAACTGAAGATTCACATTTGGGGTGAATTATTATTCCAATTTTAATGCCTTCAGTATGTTGGGAAATACTCTGCACAAAGCTGAACTTTTACGTTATGCTAGTTCAGCTTTGGCTCAATAATTTTAAGCTAGGCTAATGTAGTAATAAGAATAAGCTTAAGTAACAAATAAATAACAAGTTCAGAGTGAACGTTTGATACGTGAAACTTATTATACGGCAAGTATTCATTAATTATTATTTACTTATTTACATCTACTGAGCATTACTCTTACAGATTACAAAAATAGGAAAAATTCAATAAAATAGCATAACTATAGTTACAAGTATATAAGTATACATATTTACTAAGTAGTCGGTTGCAATAGATCGCAACAATAAATTACAAATTTAGTGAAAATCTTCAAAATGAGGTATCATTAGCTAAAAGTCTGAGTACAGCTCGTCTAAATGAAAATCTATTGAGAGTTATATCGGCAGTATTGGCCACCAAATTAAATATTTGCAAACATCAAGTAATTGGTTCATTCCTTATATAATTAGTTCGATGGAATGGAACAGCGAACAAATGAGTTTCTCTTAAAGACCGTGTTGGTATGTGAAAGGGTAGAACGGATAGCAAGCGAATCAATGTTTGAATCTATAATATCCTTTATAAAAATGATGCCTAGAAGCTTTCTGCGGTTAGAAAGTTCCATAATTCCAAGAATATTGAAACGGCTTTCGTACGGTGGCATGTTATCGAAAGAAAAATTCTTTCGAAGAGCAAATCTTGTGAAGCGCTTTTGAATTTTCTCAATCCGATTGATACCTACTTCATAAAAAGGACTCCAAACAAAGCTTACGTACTCTAAGTGAGATCTTACCAAAGACCCAGATAAAACAGTAATAGCTTCAAAATTCAAAAACATTTTGGTATTTCTTTTTAAAAATCCAAGTTGTGAATTGGATTTAGAAACTATATAATTTATATGATCTTTAAAAGTCAAAACATATATCATATATCAAAACATATACCCAGATCTTTTACAATGCTCACACGCGGAAATGTTTGATCGTTTTTTTATACGTAGCTGTACACAATTAGTAAGTGCCTACAAGTATAAATCATAATATTACACTTAGAAAAATTTAAAAATAGATGGTTGCCGCGGCACCATGCTATTAGTGCTGCAATATCTTGTTGAAAGTGTACACAGTCCTGGATAGATGTTATATTACAAATTATTATACTATTAGTACCTATTTTTAGTATAATTTCATGATCGACGTCAGTTGTCATCAGTTTATTTGGAAATAGTTCCTACTTTGCTTTAAAATAAGAAAATCGCAAAAGAAAAAAACAACTGAGTTCATATTGCTTTAGAAATCTTGGTACCGGGAATTGAACAACACTCACATTTTCCATTTATTTATCAAAGTTTGTTCAAAACATTTTTTGTACTCACTTTTCCAGATAGTCTTTAGTTTATGCGTTGTATTTTCGTTGTTTACTTTCCATTTCGATGCTTGTTCGCTTACTTGCAAGTCTCATCACCAGTTGTGATACGTTCCATGACTGTCGAATCGAAATCACAGCGATACAAAATATTCAGAGTAACCTCCTCAGTGCTTTCAAAACCTTGTCCCAATTTAGCAACAAACGAACTAAAAGACATATGGGACATATTAAATTCATGTGCTATCCCTGCCAAGCTAGAATGATTATTTCCGAAAAGAATTATTTTCACTTTTTCCATATCAAAATTCGATCGAATCTATCGATAGTGGTCCAGAACGAAGCAGATCTTCGACGACTTCTCGACCCTTCTTACAGACTTTATACCACTCTTATGTACAGGTTTTTGATACTGCTGAATCTCGCCATAAGACTTTCTCAATACAATACTACATTTATCATCTTCTTCTTAGATGGCGACTAGTATAGACATCCTTATCTATTATACGCCGCCCATAGAAAATAATTCCAAGCACTTCGATCTTCTGCACTTCTCCTCCAATTCATCACACAAAGCCTCGATAGTAGTTCAAAAACCTGATCTTTCCAACGAAGTTTTGGTCGCACTCTTCTGCGCCGTCCATCGAGTTCATTGTCGAAAACTTGCCATATCGGAGCATTTGGGTCCATCCAACGCGGTCGCTGTATATTAACACGTTTGACCACGTCAATGTCGTCTTATAGCTCATACAGCTCATTGTTAATGCGACGCCGATATTCTCCGTTAACGATGATGGGTCCATATATTTTCCGGAGTATTTTCCTCTCGAAGTACTGGCAGTACTGATTCATCCGCTTGCGTCATAACCCAGGATTCAGCGTCATATAACAAGACAGGCAGAACCAACGTCTGGTACATTCGAATTTTTTTTTTTTTTTTTTTTTTTGTCGAGAGAGGGCTTTATCATTGAAGCGCTTGCTTAGCCCATAGTAACAATACTCTCCTCTCTATCTCTATGCTGACATCATTCGTTTTGCATTCAGCGGAACTGAGGTAGATGAATTCTTCCACCATTTCAAAATTACAGTTGTCAACGTTCGCACAGCGTCCCAAACGAGTAGACTCTTTGTTTGTTGAAACCAATACTTTGGTTTCTCCCCGATTACCACCGGACATATTTTCGTTACTTTATTTTTGATGCTTGAGAAGACTGCAGTAACATCTCGCAGTTGTGAGTAACATATGACTTTTATTAAAGATGGTACCAGACGTGTTAACTGCAGCTTTCCTCATAATCATCTTCAATAGTATGTTGAAGTGGTCGCACGAGCGTCATCCTGTGGAGACGTATAAATTTAAATTCGGACATGGCTTTATATAGTTTTTGCCGTATCGGGCTATCGAAGGCATTCATATTCCTGATCGCCGTTGTAGTTTATGTCAATTTAATCACGTCAGACAGTCTACACGCGTTTCTGTTGAAAACACGATAGAGATAGCGCCGCTTGAGCAAGGATGTTGAAATTTTGTACAAGGATGACAGGTTAGGCAGGTTAAGTATAAGATCGGGTAAAATTAGTAAGTAAAAAGTATTTTCCCATATAAAGTATGAACTCACTTCTCAAAGATGGGCACTTTCAAATTCTTTCCACAATTGCTTTTACGGGTAATTAAATGTAATATATCAATATATCGAAACTAGACGTATACATGGTGGCAGTAGTTTGCAAAGCAATAAATCACTTCACACCTGAGACAAAGGAATCCACAAAATTCTATTGGATGATCGTCTGAATCGGCTGAATGTGCATGAGCCGACTGAAATGATGGGCATCTCAAGAAGAGCTATACATTATATATTGACCGAAGATTTGAAAATGAGAAAGCCGTGCTCAAGATGGGTGGCGCGTTTGCTTTCAATAGAGGAAAAAAGGAAGGTGTTTCAGTGCTTGGTGATGTTTCACCGCAATAAAACTGAACTTTTGTGTCAATTGATAACCTTGGATGAGAAACAGTCAAAGCAGTGGACTAGAATTGGAGAATCGTGTTCATAGAAAGCAAAGGCGCTTCCATCTGCAGGCAGGATCATAGGGTCCGCTTTTTTGGGATGCGCTTGGGAAATACTTTTACAGATTATTATTATTTTTAGCATGGAAAACCCATCAAGGGCGAATATTATGGTAATTTATTACAGCGTTTAGGTTAAAAAATTATGCAAAAAATGCCGAGTTTGGCGAAAAAGAAAGTGTTGTTTTATCAAGACAATGCTCCAGTTCACACATCCACTGTAGCGATGGCCAAAATTAATGAATTAATATTTAAATTGCTTCATTATGCACCTGTGTGTTAGATTTAGCTCCCTCGGACTATTTTTTGTTTTCAAACTTGGCTCGGTAATAGAAGATTTGCCCACAATGAAGAGGTGGAATCTGCCGTTGATGGCTATATTAAAGAGGTTTGAAAGTTCTTACTATAAACAGTGTATAGAAGCTATTGAATATCGCTGGAAAAAGTGTATCGAGCTAAAAGGAAATTCTGCTGAAAAATAAAGAAAATGTTCCAGAACTTTTTTTGTGTCTCCTATGTTAGGTCGGTTAGGTTTGGGACCGCCTTCGCATTTAAAGTAAAATACATGTCTAAAGAAGACTTACAGCTGCTTCTCTGAAGTATGCAAAAATCATCTAAAAGCACTGATATATTGTGTGGTCAATGTTTACTACAGACAAAAGAATACCTCAGGACATTCCCCACAATGTGTGAATTGTTCTGCAAAAACGATTCAAACTACTTTGTTTCATTAAAATGCCAGTTTTAAAGATTTGAAAGCAGTCATCAGCAGCCTTTCAGACTTTGTAACGTCATTCAACTCATAGCTAGATTGTTGTACCTAAATGTTGATGGTGCCACAACAAATGTGATGCGTAAAGAGCTGAAAGGCGCACTTTAAAGGATAGCAACAACAACAACAACGACGATAGCAAGCAAAATGACAAAGACAACAGAAACAGCTCTGTGTTTGTTAAGGTAGTATTACAAGTCCTTCAGCGTGTGGCAGCCACAGATAAACCAGAGAAGAGATATCGCACATGCAACATTGTTTTTCTTTTTCCAAAAGTATTTACAAGTGTAAGCATTCAAAAAATGTTTTGCTTGTTGTCATCCACTGTTGTGTTATTATTGTTATTATTTCCACTGGGTGGTGTGTGTGTGTGTGTGTGTATGCGAGTGTGTATTGTTGTTATTTGTACAAAGTATCACTTCAACTGCAACAACACAACATAGCTACCGCCGCTGCTGCTGCTGCTTTTGGTTGTTGTAAAAGTAACTAAAAGTATTTTGTTGTGTGGCGGCGGCATTTGGCTACATAGAGGCAGTAGAAGGATGTTGGCCACGGCCTAGGTTTTTGTATGCACTGCTATCGTTATGGGACTCCTGTCAGCATCATAAACATCCGCAGCCCTATGCCGACAACGACAACGGCAACGACACCAACACCGACAGCAATAACACTCACTATCAGCCGTGGCGGCGCATCCCTCCAACTGTGACAGCCTTAAACTTTCGGTACGTGTTAACCGCCTCTCTTATGGCTATGATGGCATCGTGATGGCACCGCATCACACGAATGTGGTGTAAATTTTGGTGTCCATAAAAATGTGTGAACATTTTTGTTGTTGTTGTTGTTGCTGTTACTTGCTTTGCAGTTTGTTTCGTTATTCGTGTTATTTTTTACACATTTTCTTGTTTGTTTGCGCATTAAGTATAGTTATTTCAATTTAAATATTTTTTGACAGTTTGTTGTGTTTTCTGTGGACATTCCATGCGGAATGTATGCAAAGTGAGAAAAAAATGGGAGAAATAGCGTACAGAAAACAAATTCGCATACAATTTTGCTGCAGTACAGAGAAGCCTCTGACAATGCTGGGACCTGTGGGATGGGGACAAACATGAGAGCTGTGTCAAATAAGCAAAATTCATGGCCTGATGGCGGATAACTATTCGGCAATATAGAATCAATTTATTGAACAATATTACCAACTATATTCTGTCAAAGAAAAATTGCCGAGAATTGATAAAACCAGCCAACAAAATTTTGGACTGGAACAACCAAATATCTTTCCTGAGGCAATTTGGTGGACTGAATTCGAATATATAATTGGGTTTTCTCTATCACGTCAGGTTTTCGGGATACGAAAAAAAAAAGTTTTTATTAATTTTTTACAAACATTAGTTTATTTAAAAATCAACGAATTTTCGAAAGTAAATGACGTTATTTGAACGTCATTCGTATTTTGTTGGTCCAGTTTCACGTATTAGAGTCCAGCAATTAACTACCAGCCTGCTTTTGTCCCAAAATCCATGATAATTCCCTTGAATTTTCATTAAGTCTTGATAATTTCTTTCAATTTTTATTAAATCTTGGTGAGCAACCGCACCGCACTTAGGTTTTGTGGGGGAAAAAATCTAAATGCGAATGCAGAAAATGCATTTTAAGTGACATTCGTGCACCTAATTCGTAATAATTTTTCAATAATTCAGCAACTCTTTTCTTTTCACTCTTATTGTTTCCAAGAAAACTGTTCACGATGCTCTTAAAAGAATTCCAGGCTGCAAATTCTTTCTCCGAAAAAACATTGTAAAAAACTGATCTGAAGGCCAACAAATCTGTGGTCACAACCCATAACAGCCTAAGTGTGTTTTTCAATATTTTCAGTACAGGAGTTTAAAGTTTTGAATCTTCACTGAAAATCAGGAGAAGGTGTTTTTTGAAAAACTTTGCTACAGATTCCAAGGAAACGAATTTCTTTACTTAGTTG
>JAHXMU010000326.1:1610758-1628308 GCA_019455685.1 Philornis downsi
GCTTGTATAGAAAAAGTGTTTTCATATTAGCTATATTTCTGCTTACAATGCCTTATAAGAATTCTTTATCAGATAAGAGAGAATGACAAAAACATCCTCCAATCGACCATAACATATCAATATTGTTTCTCTATCCAATATTAAACTCTAATTTTTAGCATTTTCTACAAATGAGCTAAAAATTGTGACGGTTCGCTTGAAAAACTACTCATCACCAGAAAAATGAATCTGTCAAAACCGCCCTCTTCCCATGGAAATTATTGATTTATTTTATTTTAAGAACGAATATGTTTGGTTTAAAAACAAAGTACTTGTACAGGGTTGTTTTTTTTTAAATTTAAGTCTTTTAGTTTGGCAGCACTGGTTGGTAATGGCGTTCAAACGTCATCTGTCAAAGCGAAAAGTGACATTTCATCATGGAAAGACTAACAAACAAGCAACGATTGCAAATCGTTGAAATTTATTATCGAAATTCGTGCTCAATACACAAATGTGTATTGGGAAAGTTTACAAATAGAATACCTGAAAGCTAATTGAATGTGGGAAAGTCTCACATATGTGATTCATAGGACGCAGATGATTTTTTTTTTCCATGAGAAGAATACACGAAATATCTTTTATTTATGGTTTCTTTTTTTATTTTTATTCAATAATTGTATGAGGACGAAACAGTATGCTAAATACTTAAATCGCCAGTAAATTTTTCGAAGATGAAGAGTGTGTTTAGATAATGTAGTCCCTATTATGTACTTCTATTTGTTACCAGCAGAGTGCCAAACTTGTTATACCCCAATGGTATGGCAGCGGTTTAAAATCAAAAAGTTTTATAATGGGCGCATTACAATACAATTAAGTTTATTGCCTTGAAAAGTCTGTTGCAAAAAATGCAAGTATTACTGCCATCCGCAGTTTATGAGTATAATGATTTCAAAAATTAAAGATTTTTGAATTGAGATACATTAAATGTCAAATCATTTAGATGATTAAATGCAAGTAAATTGACTATAAAATAGCATTTGCAAAAGATTGTTGTGATAAAGACCTTAAAGTAGACATGTACTTTGATTGATTAATATTTAAAATGTTTCATTTTACACACAAACTAGTAAAAAACCCACTGACAGATAACGTTATCGACACAAATAATCAATGATATTCTTATTTTAATATGCATAATAATATTCTTATTGTAATAAACATATTGTAAAGTCCAGAATCACAACACTTTAAACGTGTTTGTCATTTTAGATTTTCAACATATTGAACTGAAATGAACTGAACAAACCAATCAGTGGAATTAACTTATACAGCTGCTGACACTTTCAGTAATGCTTTCTCTCCACGTTTTTTTTTTTTGTTTTTTTTTTTGTTTGGCTACCGCTAAGTGCTTCCTATGAAAATGAATAGATTTGTCCATCTCTTAAACTGCTGATGACGGCAGATCCCCGGTGTTTTCTAACCTCTCCCGCCACCTAGACTCATTGTACTATAAAAATGCAGTGCAGGCAGGCAGGCAGCGTCAAAGTGTTGCACTTGAAGTCGCCTCTTAGCGAAAGTTCAAAAGTTTGTAAGGAAACAACTTTGACATACATAGAATAACTGAAAGTATCAGGTTTCTGAAACTGAAAAAAAAAACAAAAAGAAAAACATTGTATTTGCTGAGGGTTTTATATTTTTTTCTTCTGCTGTTATGAGGCTCTGGGTCACAATGTCCGTCCGTCCATCCATCCGTCTGTCCGTCCGCCCATTCGCCGATGTCTCTAAACTTACACACCATCACAAAAGTGTCACAAACAAAACGGAAAATGTAGCGGGGCAAGCATTTAAGTGCTTTTGTAGAAAAACCGAAAGTGATATCTACCAAAAGTGAAAAGGTGTGTGAGCAGCAACAAAAGAATAGGCGAAGGAGGAGGTGGAGGAGTACTTAAAGACAGGCAAACTTCCCCCACATTCAGGCCAGTACCTTTCGTTTCTGTTGAAATTTATAGCCAGCAACCGAAATTCTAGTAATATTTAACATCTAGAAATGAAATGAATAAGTGGATGTCATGCATCACTTCGCGTCTGTCCGGGAGTTATCTCAATAATTTATGGAAATGTAGTTCAAGCGCTTGGTGGCAACACATGTCCACCGCCATGTATACGAGTATAGTACATATAGTTCTACATGTGTCTGCATAACGCCCAACATTGACTACCAGCATCTTGAATTTCTGTAGTTTAAGTGCGGCGACTGAAATATATTTCAATGATCTTGAGATCTATATCATTTCATTCTCGCGCTTTGTTACTTCGTATGTGTAACATGTCATGATGATGATAATCACCATCATCATGGTAATCATGATCGTTATGATGATTATTTACGACTTCATAGCATGTCAATATTTCTTGCCTCTCCGCTAACATTCCATCAGTTAGAGTGGTGGGGTGTCATTTACAATGAACGGAAAGAATTTATGGGAATTCATAATAATCATATGAGGATTATGTTCTTTATGCAGCTTAACAAATTTAATGATTTCCAAATGAATGGCCTGGTTTCCTTTTCTTGGCTGATTGACACTAAAAAAAGGGGGGAAAGAGAGCAAAAATCTCTTTAATTGCTTAATAATGGACTGAGGGCTTTAAAGTATGAAATACTTTATTATTAATTGGTTTTTGTTTCACAAATGATATTCAATTGATGTTTATCCTAACTTTCTCAAAACAAAATTGTCGATAGAAATTGATTAAAATAAATGTTTACCAAATAAATACTTATAGTTTCAGTGATGACTGAGTGACATGCAGCTTGAAAGATTAACGCTTTGTAAACTTGAAAGGTGTTAAGCAAAGCAAAACAAAACAGCCCAAAATACAATAAACGCATAACTAAACAAATTTCCTTTCTTTCCATGCCTAAAATACGATAGAGATTCTTAAATTCAGTGAGTTTAAACGCACTTTTTTCTAGACTACTCAACGGGCCTACGATTTAATGACGTCACTTTTGAGAAGCATTTGCTAGAGTTGACGATTATTCGACCAACCGAACTGGTCATCAGACCCATAGAGGTGACCGGTGACATGGCAATTGTATGTTCCAACTATCATGTTTCTGTTTAGCCTAACTACTTCATGACTGTGTCTAAAAAAAAAAAAAAAAAAAAAAAAACAACAACTGAAACTGAACGATCAAAACTGAAGTGAAATTGTAATCAGTTGCAAAATCGATATAACTTGGTATTTTTCCAGAAGTCCTTCATAAATCATTATGGTCTCATGCATATCGAATATTGATTGGAAAATTAAAACAAGTACAGACATTTCAGCCATGTAAACTGCTTTCAAAATCAGATCTGCGGGGTCGAAGTTGGAATGGAAGCTTAAGAGGTTTCCAGGAGCGGAAATAGAGACAATTTTGATTGGCAACTTCGCATAAAAAACAAAATAAATAGAAATTTGATTGATATAAAAATTTCAGCCACTTGAACTGATTTAATTACATCTTCACCCAACGTTCTTTTGCGGTTCTTAGCAAGTAAATAGAGAATCTTGAATCTCAAAATTCTTAACAAATGTTGATCCGTATCAAATTACTATAAAACAAATGCAATTTTAATTCACCAAAGCCTTCCGCTTAGAAGTTATAGAGGAACTATCGATTTTTGCTAAATAGAACAATTTGGGCGCTTCCCTAAGGTGTCTGGCCACACAGTTCATTTTTTCCAAGAACTAAGTTTAATTATCGCCTTTTAATTTTCGCTGATTTTAGTACAATTGAATGAAAGATGTATAAATCTTATGAATATGTAGGTTGAACTGAAAATTTGAAATTTTGCCTAGCATTATAAAGCAATGTAATGGACAAAATTAAGATTACTTGAGTCTGCCCATTAGAGATTACAAAAGAAAAACTGAATTCCAATCAATTTTCCAGTTTGTGTGGGAGATACCAAAATGGGTGTAATAAAATGTAAATGTAAATAAATGTTTTTATTTCCAGAGTTAACTCCTTACCATATGATTGACATTCGATCAGTTTGATAGACTTTTGCGCTATTGTTCGAAAAGTATGAACCTAAAAATATTTACTTATTTTCTTGCTTAGACGACGTAGATAGATAATATAATGTACTCGTATATTATATTTTCTACCATACGATTCATCTTCTTCTTCTTTCTTCTTTATCCAAATCGTCATAACAAGATTTGGCGTTGCTTCAATTGCTTTGTACTTCTATTGGAGTTTTGGTCTATCTATTCTTTGTTCGTCGTCGTTCGACATTGTAGTAGACCTCCTATGCTGAGCCGTTTGACTCCACCAATTGATACAGCCAATGCAGTCACTGTATTTTTACAGGCATGCTTATCCCCATCGATATCGGCATTAGCTCATGCAACTCATGGTATATGCGGCTCCCTCCAATGATGGACTCATCATACCTTTGTTAGTATTTTTGTTCTGGAAGACTATCTGAATTGAACAATCCCAGGATTATGCGCTACACATAAGTTTATCCATTTAGTGGATTCAAAACAGTCGATCTGGCAAGACGGTCAGCTGTTAAACACCTGTCATTTGAAGTGTTATTTATTTAGTAAAATGTTTGCCATTTACGAATAAGGATCGTTTAACAACCGAAGAACCCGTAAAAGTAGTTAAAACTTACTGCAAAAGTGATGATTCAAATGTAGGCTTTCAATCGAATAAAATTTTCTTCAGCGACAAAGCTAATCTCTCACTCGATGCTTACATCTACCAGTAAAATTGTCGCTTATAGGGCTCGCAGAACCCAGAAGTGATTGTTGAAAAACAATTGCACCCGGAAAAAGTGACTGCTTAGTCCGTATTATGGCCCGGAGGTGTTATTGGGCCGTATTTTTTCGAAAACTGCTTCAAAAGGATCCACTGCTGTAACCAATCCAGAGGCGGTCATTTAAATGACATTTTATTTCCTACATTAATGTAAGGTCCAAGCAGTATAATTAAATAAAAGTTTTATCGAAATCATAGCTTTATGTGTACTTACTTTACTTTTGAAGCCGAAAAATATTATAGATAACACTGTATAATAGCAGGTGTACTTGGATTTCTGTTCGTCGAGGGAGGAATTAGTCATTAAATAGTTTATTAAGCCCATATTAGTATCAGTTTGAAAGTTATCTTCTTATCTTTAGTTTCAGACTGATATCATTAGTTTTGTTAATGTCGATCTTGAGGTAGTTGTCTTTTTTTTACTTTTAGCACTGGAATCCTGATTCATAATCTTTAGTTTTTAAAAGAATTTTCGCCTTTCGTTTCCTTACTGCCATATATTTTGTCGTTTTCTCGGTCTCTTCTTAACCGCAATATAACAAAAGGAACTGGCTCCCTTTTCTTCTCCTTGCAGCTTTTTGTCACAGCTCGCGTTATAACTGGCTGTAGCGTTGCCATATAATCTTTAGTTTTTAAAAGAATTTTCGTCTCCTTACTGCCATATACATATATTTTGTCGTTTTCTCGGTCTCTTCTTAATCGCAATACAACAAGAGGAACTGGCTCCCTTTTCTTCTCCTTGCAGCTTTTTGCCACAGCTCGCGTTATAACTGGCTGTAGCGTTGCCATGTAAACATAATCTTCTCTCTCTCACTCTCTCTCTCTGATACAATGAGACATTCTTCATCAAATCGAGGGTGGACTGAACGGGGCTTTTTTGTGCTGAAGTTCAGGACAGTAGTTAACTCAGTATGTTATCACTATATCTGGAGCATCTCGATTAAAGGCGGTTTGCTATAACAATTGAGAGGCAGAATTCGACCCTCAATGTAATCATCAAATCGTTTTATCATTGGTGGTTCTTTCGATGTGTTTGACTAACACATAGTGTAGTCGAGTACGTGAATAGCTCAGTAAACGTTGCCGAGGCTTATGTTCGCAATAGCCATTAAGCAGTAGATGCTTTTCATCCAGTCTGAAAATAGAATGTTCATAAGCTTTCCAAATGTGAGAAACTCTGCCGTATTGGATTCTTTTAATTGAAAGAGTTGGTGGTATGCAGTTTATGGATGTGCCTGATTATGTCCATTTTTCACTCTACTCAATAATCTCCGCAACCAGACGGTTTGCAGTGCTAGCATATGTTAGAATTATGTACATCCACTTCTATCAATCCGTGTTTAATCTGAATTCTCGTATTTTGATTTGAAGATAGGCAAGCTCCCTTGTGAATGTTTTTACATGGAAATGTGATTCCAATTGCCGCCGTATTTTTCATCGCTGCAAAATAAACCAATCGTACTAATCGGAGGCGCCTCTATGCAGACACAGTCTTCCGATTGTTGGACCAGAAAATATGATGCCCTATTTTTTCCCATTTTGAAGTCGAAATGTTTCAACTCAATTTAAGTATGGTGCCAGAGGGAGTTTTCTGATTGTCGACCCAAGGGGATCATCTTTTTCTACTTTGGGATGGAAAACTGCCACCTCAATTTGAATATCTTGACCGAAAGATTGAGCAATCGTATGACATATATAGACGCACTTATAAAGTTTACTATATCCTTGGTCCCATCGACTTTGTCTTCCATAAGTGTTGTGGCATTTATAGGTCGTTGAAATATATAGTGATGTCTTATGTCATGTTTGCTCATTATTCTAGATTACAGACATAATTTATTCATAACAATTTTAAGAGAAATTTAAGAATATTGAATAAATCATCTCAAAATTTGAGATTGTTTGCTAAATTAGTCACACGATTTAACATCAAGTTTATAATTGTTTGATTAGTGAGAAAATTTGTATGTTTTTTAAAATTGCAAAATAAAAGATTAATAAAAATTGAGAGGATTAAAAATAAACCATTGCCAGCCGCCCAAATCATTAAAAATATGATTCGAAATACATTTGTCTCATGACGTCAATGTAATGCTAAATTTTCCATATGTAAATCAATAACATCTATAAATCTGTTAAATTTTTTTGGAGTTCATCAACGGCAAATAACGATTAGTGAAACTTTTAACATCAAAATTTTGTAAAACTGTGACAATAAAATATTACAACACATTTTATATTCCCTCAGAATAGGTAATAAAATACCTCAAAATTACGTAGTTGTTGATGCAAGAACCTGAATATTTTCTTCTTAAATATGGGAAAGAAAGAAAACATGATTTTTATTAGCACAATTCCAAAACATATACGTGTACACTTTATACTCGAGTGATTTGTAATAAAATCTTTTCAAAAATGCATAGTTTAATATCATTTGTAGCAATCAAGTTCATATAAATTAACTATGGAAATTAAGTGACGTTCACAGATCACGAGTGATTCGAAAAACCGATAAAATAACCTTAAGATGTACACACGGAGATTAAACAATTTACGATTTACATTTTATAACATGTTAAGAAAACACTTTGAAAAACATAAAACTTTGTGTTAAATGAAAAAGATTAACATTGATTAGCATTGATTGCCAACGCTGATGAGATAAAATTTTCAAAGATTATAAAAATTCAATATTTTGTGTGTAAACGTAAAGCTTTAGTGAAGGCTAATGGAAGGGTTTGTTTTGATTGCAATGAATTATTTAATAGTTATTTTAAATCTCTTAAGATTTTTCTGCTATTCTCTCCATACAAAATGCATTTAAAATTTGTATTTGGTTGATTGGTATTCACGGGGTAATAGAAAAAATGTGGTAACCGGTATTTAATCAAACCACAATCAATGTCTTTTACTTCCAAATTGTCGTATTTTTATGCGCACCTAACAGAAAATCAAAGATTGAAACAATTAATATTATCAATGAACGCCAATCTAATCATAGCGTTCTCTAGTTCACAATGGTTTTAAACTGGGTGACACAAAAATAATTACCGCATATTTGCTCTCCGTTCTTTAAAAAACCTCATCGACCGTCGCGACTTTGACATTTGTGAGGAACGTAATCACAGACTGCAATCTTCAAGATCGCAGAAAAATCATGCGCACTAAACGGCAAAAAGATATTACTTGACTGACGCAAAAGTAATCACTCATTTTGCCAAATGCTATACTTTTTTTTACGTTAATGACAAAAATCTGTTCTATTTGAGAATAAATATAGCTTGATATTTTAAGATGTAAGTTTTTCAGGTTGGCAGCACTGGTTGTTAATGGCGTCCAAACGTCATTTGCCAAGTGAAAAGTGTACAGTCGTTTGATACGACCATTTTATGGTCGTCATAATCGACATGCTGAATCAACAATTCGTGCTGTTATCACTAAATTAAGCACCAAATTTACTTTGTTGGACACAACTCGCATGCAAAGAGTGCGTACCGAAGAAAATATTGCAGCCGTAGCGACCAGTGTTAATGACGATAGTGAATGGTCAATTCGTCACCGTTCTCAGCTTTTGGGCATGTGTTACTCTACCACAAGGAATTGGGTTTTTTGCCCCAATTGGCTCAGTTGAACTTGGGTGATATGTGGTGTCATCAGGATGCTGGAACGTGCCACATTGCTCGTGAAACAATGGAATGTTGAGGGATGAATTTAGTGAGCAGCTTATCTCTCGATTTGGCCTCAAGATCTTGCGATTTAACGTCTCTTGATTATTTCTTATGGGGTTATGTCATGTCGTTAGTCTATGTGGACAAGCTGAACACTATTGAAGCCTTACAGGATGACACAACACGCGTTATTCGTGGAATACAGGCCGAAATGCTCGAAAAAGTGACGAAAAATTGGGCCTTCCAAATGGGCATTTTGAGACGGAGCCGCGGACAACATTTACATGAAATTATTTTTAAAAATTGAAAGGCGAAGACCAATTTATCGACTCCAGTAAAACATTTTAATGTATGATGCAAATTTGAGTGTTTTATTCGATTTAAAAAAACTACGATTAAAAAGTCACCCTATATTATATTGTAGTGCCACTTATTGTGCCATTCACGGAAAATTAAGTATTTTGCCTAAAAAAGGCAGTATTTTTGGGGATATTTTACAATAGTCCAGCTATGAAAAAAACGTTTGAATCAAAAATATTTTAGGAACTGCTTTAATATCAATCAGTCTTCATTTTTGGTGAGATACATTTTCAAAATTCACATTAATAAAAAACGTTTAGTTGAAAAACGTTTTGGAAACTGCTTCGATATCAATCAGTATTAACTTTGGAGAGATACGAGTACATTTTCAAAATATTCACTATTAAAAAACGTTTGGATCAAAAATATTTTAGAAACTGCTTCCATGTCAACCAGTCTTCATATTTTGAGAGATTAGTTTTCAAAATTTATATTAATAAAGAACGTTTAGTTGAAAAATATTTTACAAACTGCTTTGATGTCAATCAGCTTTCATTGTTGGAGATATACATTTTCAAAATTTCCATTAATAAAAAACGTTTAATTGAAAAATATTTTAGAAGCTGCTTCGACGTCAATCACTCTTCATTTTTGGGAGATATATTTTCAAGATTTGCATTATTAAAAAAAAAAACGCTTAGACCAAACATTTTTTAGAAACTGCTTCCATGTCAATCCGTCTTCATATTTTGAGAGATACGTTTTTAAAATTTATATTAATAAAGAAAATATTTTAGGAACTGCTTCGATGTCAATCACTCTTCATTTTTGGAGAGATATATTTTCAAAATGTATATTATTTGAAAACGTTTAGATCAAAAATATTTAAAAAACTGCTTCGATGGCAATCACTCTTCATTTTTGGAGAGATACATTTTCAATTTTTGAATACCCGTCTTTACGACTAAGGGATGACTAACAGGTGCTATTAATTTTGTAGTGGGTGTTAAGAGAACAGCTGTTTTATATATTTTGTTTTATAAATTTATTGTTGTTATAACTTTTAATATTTTCTTTTATTTTCAGGTATGTTTTCAATACTATGCTGAAAAAAAAGCACTTTAAAGCCTCAGGTAAAAAACACAACTACGATTGGTTTATTTGTGATATAAATCTGCGGATTTTCTGCACAAAACCATAACTAGAACAATCCAATAAATAAAAGTGAATGCCACAAATGTGTAACCCATTTTAGCATCCTTGTACCCGTACATATAGGCAGTATTATATTATACTATAGGCTAAAGTGGTATGAATACATTGGATTATGTTATTGATCTGCAGATGTCGTGTATATATATATATATATATATATATATGTGTGTGTGTAATAGTAAATAAATAAACTAATATTCAATGAATTGACACCGAAAAAAACTGGGTTTATGTCTCATAAACTGCAGTCACTCTGTAGTACACAAAAGAATTAACCTATTTCGCTGTACGCACATAGATATGGATTATTTTCTATATGTGCTTACATATTTAAATACATAAATACTCGAATACGTTGCTGTTGATAATCATTTTTCAGTGATTTATAATAAATTGCAACAAAAGCGAAAAAAAAATCAAATAAATTTATGAAATTCATTGTTCAACGGGTATACAATGCGATAGCAGGCATAGAATTTGTTTGGAATGCTGTGAATATGAGAAATTTTGCATATGTCAAATGGTTTGGGTAAATTAAAAATGTTTCAATTCTAAATAGTTTGCATATTTCTGCGATTTTATTAGTATACATAACTACTACAATGCAAATAGATAACATTTAGGGAGAAAAAATAAATTCCAAAAATTACAAATTTTTAAAAAGTTCTTGAAATAAACTGAATTGTTTTAAAGGATTCTTTCCGAAATTGATAAACACTATAAAGAAGTTTTCTTTTTGCCAAAAATTTATTATTTTTTGTTGACAAAATGATAAGTTATGTATTATTCAAAATATGTTTCCATCTAATATTTCCATTTTTGTTTGCCAGCATATGAACGCAGCGTCGCAGCAAATCTATCCAAGAATCGACCTAATGGATCGACCTAGGGATCCTATATGAGATACCGGTATATAATAACAAAAAAAAAACGCATCAGCGCTTAGCAAAATTAACTTGGCAGCATTGCTATTTATGAAATGTTTGTTCATTTTGTTTTGTTCTTATTCGTAATCATTTTATCATCCAAACAAATCCATACAAACATACATCCATACATGCATATACATCCCTACATCCAAACAAATCCATACAAACGACAATAACACACAGAACCAAAATTCACCAACTGATGTTTGCAAAAGCAAAATTAACAATTTGTATTTACGTTATTTGATGTTCTCCTTCTTCTTTAACTTCTTTGTTTACTTTTGCGTAAGAGAACTTGGTAGCATTGTTATTTTCCATACTTTTCTACTACTTTTTATACAACTTATCCCCGTTTAGCTTAACGTGCAAAATTATCCCCGTTAGCGTATACGATACTAAAAAACGCAACCATTATTTGTTTTTTTCACATGATGCAAAACACTGTTCTGACAGGTCATATACTATCGGTTAAAATAATGATTAGTGAATGCGGCGGATGAGTTTGAACTTCTTACTTGAAAGTTCTTAAGTCCTGACCCATGTCGCAGCAAATGTACGAGCATTATTAAGCAATAGAATATTTTTTTTTTTTTTTGTGTACTATGTAGTGTAAGATGCGCTTTTTTCCTGAGATCTAGGCTCAATCTAATCAATTGTGTTGGGAAGAGGGACAGAATCAGGGCAACTCACAATTCACGAAATTCAAATTGATACTGCCAAATGTAGATAATGCTTGGATAATGACATTGAAGAGTGACCATGTGGTTGGCTTGGTTCCCCATTTCTTGAGGTATCATAGTAGTCCCACTTTTCATAACCATTTACTAAACTATACATTTAGTGGATTCAACACCGCCGGTCTGGCAAGGCTGTCAGCTGTTAAATATCTGTCATCTGTAGTGCTATTTGTATAGTGGAAAAGGTGTGCCATTTATGAACATGGATCGTTTAACAGCCGAAGAATGCGTAAAAATAGGTAAAACTTACCACAAAAGTGGTAATTCAAATGTGGGCTTTCAATCGAACAAAATGTTCTTCAGCGATGAAGCTCACTTCTCACTCGGTGGTTACATCAAGATGCAAAATTGTCGCAAATGGAGCTTAGAGATCGCAGAAGTGATTGTGGAAGAGAAATTATAAAAAACGCAAAGCGCACTTGAGTTTAACTGACAAAATCGAGATCGCTAAATTAACTGAATGACAAATCGGCCTCGAGCTTCCTGTCAGCAGTAGTGTCAATTTTGCAAAAAAAGAAGAAATTTTTCGTAATCTGGCCTTAACAGTACGTGTGCTCTTAGGCAAATAGGCAACCATACATTTATTCATATTTACATAAAATTACACACAAATCTTTTCCTTCGGTTGAAGTTGCAATCAAAAATTAAGACTTCATATTTGAATATTTTCTGATTACACTTTGGTATTGCTGCACCCGGATTTGCTTTCCCTTTAACTCCAAAACAAAAGAAATTTTGTTTGCAATATTATGTTACAACTGTTCATTACTTACAGTGCAGCAATTAAGGTTCTTCAATCAACGTTTTTCAAATTGTCCTAATTCCCTTCTTTGTTCATACTTTCATACCGTATGACCATTGTTTATTACATACATTTTTGTGTTAACTTGAATTCAGTCAGAAACACTATGTCCACAAGCAGGGCTCTCTCAAATGCATTGCAAATTGTTGCAGCTTGTAGCAAAATCCCCGACATGTTGCTGCATTTTAAGTCGTTAGTCGTTCATTCGGTTCAGTAGGTTTATTGGACAGCTGCAATACTAAATTTACGGCGATTGTTTTGCCATTAATGGAATTTTTTTCACCAGCTCATTGGCACTCGTGCCATTTGTGACAATGAAACATTAATGCTCTTGCATCACTTTGTGACACGTACTACACATAGTAATAATGTATCGTTCATATGAACCTAAATTCATCCTCCCTCAATGGAATGCCAAAAATTATTTTTTTTTTCTCATTTTTGTTTTATGGGCACTCAATAATGTGATATTACAATTGTTCAGGACGAGTGAGCACATGAGCCTTTCGGATAGAAAGAACACAAATTTCGCAATATGGGTAGCTGTATGTTATTGTATTTGTGCGAATATGTGGCCTAAGGGATGTTTCCTGGATGGTCAATGAAGCAACGCAAATATGATGCGAAGGGGATAGTTTATGTCATAAAATGTTTGTATTACAAATTATACATCTTTCGGGTTGTTCATAAGTCCGTTTCTAAGTAAGTAATGTAGAAGAAAAGGGCTGGCAATTTGTTTCAAAGATAATGGTTCTGTTTTTGAATATTAATTTATTCGTTGGATGGCAAATACTATAGGGGAGGATATAGAAATGTTCATTATTTGCAGTAGCGTTAAATGAAATTTCAAAAAATAAAGACATTGCACTGTAATTTTTAAGTGATATGAAAAGTAGTTTCATATTTTCCATTTGAAGTATCTAAATCGAACTAGATAGCAGTTTGTTAGGGGCTTGTATGAATACTACTTTTGTGCACTCCAGGTTTTCTGGTAGTTTCAACTTCGTCTTCCGGCACTTTATTATCTTTTGCCAACACAAACACCACGCATATGTGCTTGGTAAAACGTGATGGATTTTAGAATTTGTCTTTGATTTCAAAGTCCCAAAATGAGCTATATGAGGTCGGTGCTCAACGGAATGCGGGTGTAAATTTTCGATACGTTTCCTATAAATTTTCCTATTCCAGTCACAATATTTCTGCAGCCATTGAATCAATTTGGGTAAGTCTGTTACTTTTGCTAAGACGTGGCTAATTTAAAATATGCCTTTATTTCCAAAAACCCAGAATCAATTATTTGTGGTCAGTGGTTTAAGGAATTAAAATATCAATTTTCGGTATATTTCGAATGTACTTCCCATTTCAGTGACAAAATTTCTGCAATTGCTGTGCCAATTCTAGTGAGTCTTTTGCGCTTGCTAAGAATTCTTCTTTGATTCCAAAGTCCCAGAATGCAATTTTTTGCGGTCGGTGTTCGAGGAAATTTAGGTGCCAATTTTTAGTATATTTTCTATAAATGTTCACATTACAGTGACAGTATTTCTGCAATCATTGAGCCAATTTGATTGAGTCTGTGGCGTTTGCTAAGGCGTAACTATTTTATAATCGGCTTTTATTTCCAAAGTTCCAGATTGAACTTTTTTGGTGGTCGGCGCTCAAGAGAATTCAAGTGTCAATTTTCAGGATATTTCAAATGTATTTTCTAATTATAATGACAATATTTCTGCAACATATGGGCCAATTTGAAGGAATCGTTTGCGCTTGCTAAGGCGTGACCAATTCAAAATCTGCCTTTGATTTCAAAGACACAGAATGAACCATTTGTGATCAGCACTCAGCGGAATTCATGTGTCAATTTTCAGCATATTTTAAATATATTTTCTAATTATACTGACGACATTTCTGTAATCTTCAGAACAATTTGAAGGAATCGTTTGCGCTTGCTAAGCCATAACATACTTCAGAATTGTGCTTTGATTCCAAAGTCCCAATTTGAACTTTTTTGTAGTCGGCGCTCAAAAGAATTCAGGTGACAATTTTCAGTATATTTTGTTACTATAATGACAATATTTCTGCAATCTCTGTGCCAATTACAATGAGTCTTTTGCGTTTGATATGGCTTGACATATTTCAGAATTTTTTCTTGATTCAAAAATCCCAGATTGAACTTTTTTTTGGCGCTCAAAGGAATTCAGGTTTAATTTTCTATATATTTGATATGTATTTTCCCATTACAAAAAGAATATTTCTGCAACCACTGGGTCAATTTTAATCAGTCTTTTGCATTTACTAAGGTGAGACTAATTTCAGAATCTTTCTTTAATTCCACACCTACAGCATCAATCACTTGAGGTCTGGGCTTCGTTCCTGCTGCTTCCTTTCTTCAATGAGAAGAGTGTTTTAATCGAATACAGCAAAATTAACTGGATTTTTTTTAAGGACTTGATTTCATTATTTTATTCAAATAGGAAAAAACACGAAAATTGAAAAGTATTGAATATTATTAGAAAATAATGAAAATTTTTTATAAACTAGGATGTAATATCTCACAGTCATTGTCATTATAATGGGGCAAAATTAATCTAGCAAGAAAAAAAACTTGCTCATATAAAGAATAAATCCACCTCTAGAATAAGGAGGTTTTTTAAAACATTTTTTCGTTTGTAATACCTTTACCATTTATTAAATAATTAGGATTCATATATGGCATTAATTGGTATGCAGCAGACACTTCTGATACAATCACTTATCTGGCGATGAGCCGGTTACATCACTCGCAACGCTATTAATCACAGGTGTTACGAGTGGATGAAATAGGCGCGATGGAAGACAACCCAACTATGCAAAGAATAAACTCGTCTCTTGAAGATTTTAAATTGTTGATATTTCCCCAAGTTTTTACTAGATTTTCTCTACTTAAAAACCATTTACAGTGAACATTGAAATTGGAGGATGTATACAAATTCGGCACGACCGATATTTTAGCACAAGTTGATGTGTTTTATGTCATAATTGCTCTCCATTATGCAGTGTATTACAATGTTGTGGATACCCTCAATGATGTCGTATTTATGATTATGATTATGATTTTGTGAGGTTTCTGGTAGTTGCGGCATCTGAAACACACCATCCTTCATTACGAAAAAAATTCCAAAATGTAAACAAAACGGCTGTATTCATTTGGACAAAAACATGGTATTCTTGTATGAATCGACGGCTTGAGTATAATAAAATATTAAATTGGAAATGTTTGGTTTTGAAGAAATTCGAAAATTTTTGGAATTGCCTAGTTATGAGATAATAAAATTGGTTGTTATAAAATCTTTTGTTAATAACTTAAATAACAACAAAGCTGCTGGTGTTGATGGTATGGTAGACCAGTATTCCCAAAGAAAATGCCGGATATATTCTTCATTAAACTAGCTTTAATTTTATTTGGTGCCTAAGTAACGGATACTTCCCCAAACAATTTAAAAAAGCGAAAGTAGTTCCCATTTTAAAAAGAGGAAAAGACGCAAAACAAGCGAGCAGCTACAGACCAACAAGCATTTTTTGAGGACTCGCCAAAGTATTTGAGAAAATAAGACAGAATACTTCATTACTCAGGATCTAATGGTGTCATAAACAGAGAACAATTTGGTTTTAGAAAAGACCACTCAGCCATACACCAACTAAAAAGAGTATTAAATTACATCACTGCAAACAAACAAAACAGGAAATCCACGAGCATTGTAGTCCTAGACATAGAAAAGACTTTTGATTCTATCATTTTTTTAAATGAATCAGGCTATCCTCTTTATTTGCAAAAACAAATACAAGGCTTTCTGTCTGACAGATCGTTTTTGGTAAAGGTGGATGACAGTATCTCTACAGAACGATCAATTCCAGCGGGTTTACCACAAGGATCGATATTATCCTTGCATTTGTATTCGATATTTACATACGATTTTAGAACTCTGAAAAGTTATGGTAAACCAAAAATATTTCGAATAATGGGAAATCAAAATCGACTCTACAAAAAAGCTATAAATTTCCCCTATAAAACCTAGTATCAATTTATCTCTACAAGGAACTGACATAAGTTTGGAAGATGCAGTAAAATATTTAGGTGTTATATTTGGAAAAAAAACTAAAATTTACAACACACATTGGCCAAGTTTGCGACAAAGCTATTAAATGCGGAAGAACACTGCACCCATTAATAAGTAGGAAATCAAGTCTAAACTACAAAAATAAATTGCTGATTTATAAAATGTGCATTAGACCTATTTTATTATATAGATGTTAAATTTGGTCACCAAAATTGGCGAAATGTCACCTGAAAAGGCTAAATTGTGCAAAACAAAAACTTGCAATGCATTTATAATCTAAACAGAAGATATTCAACGAATCGATTGCATTCTAAGTTCAAACACAAATTAGTTATTGAGTTTTTAAAAGATATAACACAAAGATTTGAAGACAAATGTAAATCTTCTAATATTGATTTAAAAAAAAAAAAAATTTGTACTGATGATCACTTTCCAACCTTCTAATAGAAGATGAAAAAGTGATTGTGTTTTAAAATTTGTTTAACAAAAACAAAGGTTTTCCCTATCTTTTTCCTTAAGTTGTAAACAAATATATATTATACATATAACTTATATAAATAGATTTTTTTTTATTATAAAGATTTTTGGAAAAAGGTGAAAAATGTTTAATTTTAGTTATCTAAAGAAAGAAATATTTGTTTTTTTCCTTAAATTTTAAAATTTTAAAATGAATTGATAATTTATAAATTTTTTCTTACTTTATAAATTTATTATGATTAAATATAATAAATGTTATTATTTTGTATTTTTCATTATTTTTATAAATAACTAAGTAAAGTTTTTTTATATATATATATATAGATATTTATTTATATTTGTATATTTAAATTATTTTTATTATAAATTGTTAGATTAAAATTATATTGTAAAGGGTAAAGTTAATTTAATTTATTTGTTATAAAAATACATTATTTACATTTTTGAAATTTTTTAATTATCAACATAATTTATATGACATGTATATAAATAATATAAATAACAAATAATAATAAATAATAATATATATA
>JAHXMU010000327.1:0-67832 GCA_019455685.1 Philornis downsi
TCCTGTGATTGATTAGCTTATGACTACACCACCTTCATGACCGGATAACTTATTTCTTGTATCATGACTGGATAATCCATCCCAAGTGTTTCATGGTCTTTGACAGCTGCCTCTTTGTCTCTGTAGAATCACTTCAAGTGATTATTATGCTGGAAGAGCACTGGGTATTCTTTTGGACGTGGTGGGAAAATCTCTTCCATGTACCAAGATATTTACCTTCTTAGTTAGACCATCACTTGGCTATTAACATGGCACGAAGTCAGGTTGCTTGCTTGAAATGTGTACGTATGCTTATTGATACTTATTGGCGCATAAAAACTCGAAGATTGAGTTTCGGGTCATTATCCTAAAATAACATGCAGGTTGATTCGTAATAATTCAAAAAAAATTAATCCGACTTTAACCATTCGTGGGTATATCTCTGTGAAAATCCAACAGTTTCAAAAAATAAAAGCAGAACGATTAAGAATATGACATTTTACATTTTATACTGTATGAAAAAGTTTCGAGTTCTCTCTTTAAAAATTCATCATAATTTACATTTCCAAGTTGCACAAAGGCAACAGAAGCCGTCAAAATAAAATAGCTTTACATCATTAAACAAACAGAAAACTTTAAGGACATATAGTCGCCAAAATCCAAAGTGTCGTCATACTCCACTATATTCGAAATCGATAAATTATCGAACCTAAGGATTATCGCGCCAAAATTAATTTTCTGGCTAGACCGATCACCACCAACTTTTGAAAATAATTTAAAGTTAAATTAAAACGATTGCTTTTAGAGAAAAGTAGATCTCGCCTGAAAACGGAAAATTTCTTAAACCCATAAACGACATAAAAACCCATAGAAACAAAGCAGAATTACTTGTCATCATATCGCAAACAGTTAGCGGGAAGAACTCCATTGCAACTGTTGGGAACAAACCTTTATATCAAAAGAATGAAGTTAATAATAACGGGACATGACACATCATACGCCCAAACGAAACCCGATAAAAATATAGGGGCAAGGGACTACTGCTTAAACTATACCTACCATTTTACAACAACGACGTTGCGGCACAATCGCTAATCCATCCTGGACACAAATTGAAATGTTCCCACAATAATCGGATTATATACTTGGACGAACTCTATAAAACACATTTTTAAGTATTATTGCTTCGACTAACTCCTAGATGCTGCAAGAAAAATATGTTTCAAAGAAGCGGTAAGTTTTTCCAATGAACCAACTAATTTAAAATCTATTAACAAATGATAATATTTCACGTTAGTTTAAAACATAAGTTTTCAAAAAATTAAACCCAATTTGTTTCTGTTCAATAAATAGATATATATTTTTTGTGTGATTAGTTAGGATGCTACTAACCATTCAAATCAAAATCAGATACTCTGTACTTTTAGATATAAAACATTGGTACACTTTTTAAATCATATGCATTTTTTATTATTTTTTATAGAAATTATACAATGTTTGAAATTTATAGAGTAAACATAGTAAAATTTATAACGTTTTTACTACATTTTATAACATTCTTTGTGTTATAATTGGGAGAGCATTTTTCTTTACGTTCAGTACAAAAATAACTCAATTTTAACTACATATGCAAAAATAGTAGAAAAAAAACTATAGACTTTCCTAAATTAAAACATGTTTAAACATAAATAAATGGTTTTGACAAAAAAGAAAACTTTTAAAAATAGTTTAATAGTTGAAGCAATCAGAACATTTCCTGTAGGATTTTTCTATATTTTATCAGGCATTAAGTAATACAATTAAAAAAAAATCATACAAAATGAACGCATTATAAACTAATATCAAGGTTTTGTTATCAACAGTTTAATTCGTGTTCGACTTGGGACGACGGATAAAATCCCAAGACTAACAAAATTCAAATTAAAAAAAAAAACGATAAGCATTAAATGTGTGGTTTTTGTGTTTGCTTTGTTTTTATTAGGTCAAGGTAGTGAAGACGAAATAAGTCTGGAGCAAAATTAATTCGTCCCATATGTAGCAATAATATATTTGATATAAGCAGGCTATTATCGAGGTTTACTAGTTTACGTCTACCACACATTGCTGTGGAAATCCAATTTAAAATACAAGAAGGACTTCCATCTTTCAATAAATGTAATGCAAATAAATAGCAGCTATTTTAGTTGGGATTTTTTAAGTGACTACATCTTAAAGTAAAAATAAATTATAATGTAATTTTCTACTTGATTTGTTTGTGGCTATATGAATTAGTGTATGCTATTGATAAAAATTGGAACCTATTGTATTGTTTGATATCTATGAATTTATGTATGTAGCTAGTTATGTTTCCGTTATTTCTGTTCTCTTTTAAATAGTATTAGAACCTATTTGTAATGACTTGTTATATATTTTGTTTTTATAATATCACATCTTTATGAAAGTACCAAACGATATCCAAGAAAGCCAAGGAGCGACAAGAAAGTGCAACTACATTTTCTAATTTTATACAAAAAAAAAAAAAAAATCAAATTCTATTAAAAATCTAACATTACCTTATCAATTTCATTACAACTTTACATCTTCTGTCCTTCCCTTTCTCTGTTCTAACTCCCGGAAATTCTTAAATACGTATATTGGTCAAACTTAATTAGTAAAAACTTAAAAGATTAAAGAAACACAAAAACATAGTAAAAAAAGTGATTTTAGGTATTGTTTTCTGCTTTTCTGATAAATAGAAATTTAGCCGAATTTTAGTGTACGGAAACGAATTGCAAGTAGAAAACTGTTTTTTGGATAATTAATAAATGTAAATATGCTCTCACCCACTATCCACCGTTCTACATAAGGAAAGTGGGAGATTTGCTAAATAAAGTCAACGGAAAAACGATCATCAATAAAATTGCAAAATATGTTACAGCAAAGCTATTACTTTGACAGCTACAAATTGAACTGCTGTGTGCACACTACATGGTTGTCAAATTTTGCTATTTGTAACAGCTGAATCAGTAGCTGTTGTTGAATTCGATGAAGGTGATATTGAGGAATTAGGTTTTTTAGTAGCATTCAGTTTAGCTTTCATCTTCATAAGAAGTGCTTCAAAGGAATCCTCTTCTTTAGGTTTTTGCGCTTTTTGTGGGAATACAAACGACTGATAGGTGTTGATGCCGGCATTATCTGTAATTAGATGCAATACAATTATGTGAAGAACGTAAGGTTTCAGCGATTTGTTACACAACTCACCTAAATCTGCATAGGATGCCCTACAAAATGCACGACGGCCACCAAAGCTGACATCGTACATATTTAGTTGTGGATCGCGTGTGCTGTTGTCTATTGCTGCGAATGCGTCTTGCGAACGTTCGAAGGTGACAAATCCATATTTCAAGCTAAAAGGAATATTACAATGTGAATCAACGAAAATAATTTATTTTTATACATTAAAAACATATTAGTTGAAATGCTGCTTGATTTATAGAAAATACTGATACACAAACCACAACACAATTTCTTACTTGAACTCAAGAATTTGCATGATTTTCCCAGGATCTTTTAACATCGTAAATAATAAGATAATTTTCCCGGCAATGTTAAATAATTCAATTCAATTAAGCTATTTGCACAGCAAGATAATTTTTTCTTATCAGTTCGCTTTTAACAGTGTTCTCCTAAGATCGGCGTAATTGCTTTTTGATTTATTGCTACTCATATATTGCCCAGCCATATTTTTATATATGTATATACATATTTTATAGACATATTTTTATTTTTATATAAACAATTTTCAAAATTAATGCATTTTTCGGCTAAACAGCGAAATACTAAAACATTTTCAACAGTATAAAAAAAAATATTTTATACATTACTTTGTGACCTTATGGAATTGCAGAACAATTAAATTAAGTTGTTATCAAAATGTAATTCAAACGCAGCCATTATTAATGAGCTACGACATTTAAGTGTGAACAAAATAGCTAGAAACGTTTCGAAAGGTGAAGGTTAGAAATCAATGTAATCTTCCATCAAGTTCAGTTCAATTGGCAAAAAAATTTCAATGTGTCTGCTGATAGCATGGGGCGTATATCAAAAAACTAACTACAATTAAAGCTTTGCAAAATAGAAAAATTGAAGTATTTAATAACTACACAAAAGGTAATTCGCCTAGCAATAGCAAAGGCGTCAAAATGCTTGCACGCTGAACTCTTGAAAATTTAGTTTTTTTCTGATGAAGAAATGTTTATGGTTCAATGTGGAAACAAGCGCCACAATCATTGAGTGCAAATCGAAAGACAATTTATGGTTTTGGGCCGCGATGACTGTCCCAGGACGCCCACCACTCGTTTTCATTAAACGAGACGTAAAGGTAAATGAATAAATCTACCGTAAAAAGATCTTAAAATATAGTACGTTGCCTTGAGCACGTAAACAATTCGGTAGAAACCATTGGATGTTTCAACAAGATGCTACACCGCCCTATAAAGCCCATTGAAACCCTATACTTTTTACGAGAAAAAGTCCCAACTTCATTTCTTCGGAAAAGAGTGAATTAAATGGATAAACCCAACTTTTCCCATAACAATTTTCGAAATTCCTATGAAAAATATTTGTCTTTCGTTATGAAATGATAAAATCAGGTTGATACACCTCTCCTTCATTTTGTTCTGATCAACATACGCTGGATTAGCGATTTACTCTAGCCTCACGATCGGAGGTGCGGTACTGAAGTCAATACGTAACATAAGAAAAAAGAAAATTATTTAGAGTTAAAAATTAACTACGACGGTTCATAGAGTGTTACACAATGGCCAACAAATAACAGAGTACCAACCTTCGCTAATTGGGGAATTATCTGAAGAGACGCAAAAACTACAAAAGGCACAGGCACTCAAACACACAACATTTTTTTAAGCCAAAACGAGCGTTTATTTAGGAAGCTGATAGCGCCGTCAAATCAAAACATTTCATCAGTGACATTTTAATGAAATTAGTGGAAGTTTCAGGAAGTTGCCATTTAAAATAACAAAAACAAAAAAATTTGACAAATATGGTGTGATTCACATAACGGCAATATTTGGCTTTATTTTTTTTAATTTTATTTGGTTTAAATATTCTTTAAAAAATTACGAAATTTGAAAATATCTGCCATGTCTGGCTTTATGTAAGCTTTAAAAATAAGCAAAAAATAAAAGTTTAAAAGAATTTCAAAAAATAAGGATCTGATCAAACATTTTAATTTCTTTCAAATTTATATCTGGAAATGTGCCCTTCCATCAAGGAAAAAATCTCCAACGGTTCAATTCTAACCGATTAAAAAAATTATATAACTCCGCCTTAAAATAGCCTTTTTGGCTTTTTCTATTCCCTTCAAAATAGTAAAATTTTTACTATCTCTACAATCCAGACCATACACTCAAAATTAATGAAATTTTAGTACATGTTACTTCAATCAGTTCTTAAGCGAAAGATATTAAAATGTTTTCCAGTCGAACAACTTGAATTTTAATGTTTACAACAAAACGGGACAAAATGGATCGTTTGAACTCTATGTATCGTAAACTAAATTGAAAAAAACTCTCCATGCATAAAAAATTCTAACATTGGCGTAATCAATTCTTCAAAATGAAGAAACGACTGCTGAAGAAACGAAATAACTAAAAAATAGAAAATGGTAGATGTAGAGCCCGACATTTCTATCATGATGTAAAAAAACAAAAGTTGTGTTACGAAATCATTTCCAATAATTGGAATCGTTTGTCAATGCCAATATTGCCTGTTGCACGAAAGAGCAATTATTTAACAAGGCAGTGCAATTACAATTCTTTTTTTGTTGAAAAGAACACATTTCGATGCATGTCCAATTGTTTTTGGAACTAAAATTGACCCGTATATTGTTGAGGTTCATCTGCTTTAGTTTGTTGAGATGAGTTCGACTACTTCTGAATATATATATCATTAAAGAACTTTGTATATGTATATGTGTATGTCAGAAAAATACCGGGCAGTTCGGAAAATTCGTTCGGTTTTAAAAAAATTTACAAATTTGTATACAAGAAAACAATTATTTTAAACTGTTATATAATCCCCTTTTTAATAACTTCCCACCTCTCTGGGAGCATTTTAATTCCCTTCATAAAACTCGCGTGGTTTTCTTGAAAAAGAAGCATTCAATTCGATTTTTCACTTCCTTGTCGTTATGAAAATTCAAATCCTTCAAGTGGTTGCTCAGACAGCGAAATACGTGGCAATCGGACGGGGCGAGGTCTTCTCACCAAGCTCCAACAGCTTCTGACGGGTCCGCAAGGCAGTGTGAGAAATGAAATGTGAAAAAAGATGCCTCAACGATCGAAGAGTCTCGACCATTTTTCTTCTTCCCTAATTGTTGCACGGGGATTAACAATAATTAAATCTCTCACCTCTCGCCCTCACGATTAGAAAGAGAATACAAGTAAACAACAGTAAACAGTTTAGAGTAGGTATGGGAGGAAGTTATTAAGTATTTGAACGAACTCTACGTCATGAGAAGTAACGCATGGTGAACTACCGAATTAACCGAACGAACTTTCCGAACAACCCTATACCTCAATTATTCATTGCCTTCACAATCTTTTAAATTTTACTACTTCTATAGAAATAATTTATTTTGTAAGCGATAGATAATTTCTCTATAGAGAATGCTGGGACAAATTTTGATGTACTTCAAAGTGAAAACTGTGGGCAAATTCTAAATTGGTAAATTGTTGCGGGTATAGCAGTAAATTATATTAAGAATAAAATATAAAAACAGTATATGTTGCCATAGCTTGGTTTACAAACAAAATTAAATATATTCCACATTATACGTACCCTGTGTCCTTGTAGTGTATACTGATCTGTTTAATAGTACCATATGGCAAAAATTTACGCCTTAATATATCTTTGGTCGTCTCTTGCTCAATACGGCCTACATAAACAATACGACGCTCTTCTACTGCGGGCTGTGACACGTTACGGTCCAAATAGTTGTTTTTCTGACGATAACTTGAACGTCTTGACCGTGATGTTCGTGAATTAGATCTACTACGAGAACGTCTGTAAAAAGGACTGCGAGATCGATCTGAATCAGATGTGTAGGAGGAGGAACTATATGGAGATCGTGATCGTTTATGTGAAGAACGATGTTTCATACTAGTCCGACGCTGTCTCCGACCACGCGCAACACGATCGATCGATTCCGAATGTGATGACGAGATAGAACTGCGATGTTTGCGACTACTTCTCGACGAATAGCCTCCGGTACCAATGGCACTATCATATGTACGAATACGTTCCACTGAAGAGGAACAACTATTATCGCGAGAACGTGTTAAAGATGAGGAATTGGAATGAACAGATTGTGCATCTGAAGAATATTCAGAGGATGATGACGACAATGAGGATTGTTCTTTATGTTTACGATATACACGATTTTTGCGATGCTTGCGTCGCACACGATCACGCGATTTGTGTAGTATTGCTGTCTTGGGTAACGGCAATAGTGGAAACTCTGGTTGTAGATCGGTCTGTGTGCCAATGGTGCATGTACGCTTGCGTATTCTATCTTTGCGCAAATGCATAATGATTTTATCCTCCCCATGGTGTTCAGCTTTTGACTGATTTGCCAGAGGACTTTTGCTACAACTATCTTCTATTGTTGGTGGTAGAGATTTCTTTACCACAACATCCTGTATACTTGCTATGAGTGAGTTCGTTGATATCTTCACATTTTCTGTGGCCTTAACCTTTTGGAAGGAATTCGAAATAGTAGAAAGTAAAGCAGTTGACTTTAACAAGGATCTAGTGGCCATATTTACTGTATTTGAATTAGGTACAGGAGGTAAAGATATATCAGTGTTGCAGCTGGCTGAAACAATTATGATTTCTTCATAGTCGGGATGGCTTTTTAAAGAAAGTGTGGAATTTGCACTTTGCCCTTCATCAACTGAGTAGGGAGTATCCTTAACAATTTCACGAAGTGGTAAAAGTTTTGTGACTCTAGGAACTTTGGCTGAAATCGTGGAATCTATAATACGTATTTGTTGAGCTTTCTTAAGTTCCTGCATACGCAAAACTTTATTTTTAGCCTCTGTAATAGGATCAACAACAGTAGGCTTTTGTTGTTGTTCCTTGAGAGTTTTCACAATAGATGTAACTTCCACACTATGTTTAACATTCACTGCTGCAGTGTTATTAGGGTTCTTAACACTGTTTACTGGCAATACCGATTTATTTTCCACCTTTGGTATTTTGTAAGACACCAAATTTGTAGCATTTTTACTTTGTGTAATACATGTCGGTGCATCTCCGCGCCTTTTCTTATACTCCTCTAAATTAAGTTTACGTTTAACGGCTTGCTCCACCGACACTTTTTGTGCAGGGGTTTCTAATGCATTGCTATGAATTGTGGTTTCAGTTGATGGCGACGTTTGCTGGTCTGGTTTGGTATTCCCTTTTATAGGAGTGTTACTTTCATCGGTACTTGGTTCAGATATACTGACACGTGCTTGTTTAAGTAAGGCTAGATTTTTACCGCCCATGCCAATACCAGTTTTTCTTTCGTTATTATCTATCGTAGATTTTATTTCTTTATTTTGTGAGAGGCTTTCATTTTGCTTTGTTTTGGTATTCTTTGTGGGTTTTTGTACTGTTGGTCTCGCTTTGTTACCTTTGCCAGATTTACCTTTCAAGATATCGCATTGCTTTTTGTTTGGGATTAATGCATAATTTTTGGAAAAATTTTGCTTTTGCGCTGCAGCTTTTTCCTAAAAGATGGAAGAAAAAAAGAAGATGCGAAAAATTGGTACATGAGGACTTTATTCACCACGATAACTAAAAAAGCGTGTTCGTTAATGCAAATTCGGTGAAGGTACTTGAAGAAGTAAAAATACAAAAAACTTTCATGCAATTTCTAGTATATAATAATAATGGTTATAATTCATGATATTTGATTTTACCTTCTATCAAAAAATTAAAATGGCCACCAGAAATATATAAAATACCGGTCTGTAAAAATGTTTATACTGATGTGTCTACGAATAAACATTTCAACGAACAGGCCGGTTAATTTTTTTTAGAAAACATCTTTCCTATTGACGTTACTATTTCAAACTTATTCATTTAAACATAGAAATATAGCAAAAACTTACCTCCGTTTTGGGATTTTCAATTTTTTTCGATGTTTGATTTGGACACCACGATGGATCTGATGAAATATCATCAACATAGGATATATCTTCTTCCGGATTATTATGAATTTCAGGTTTAAGAATGTCTGATGCTCTCCTCAATGAATTGCCATTATGTTCATCATCGACTTCTACGGTTTCTACGTCAACAATTACATCAGAATCCGAATCGGAATCTGAGAGTTTAGATGATACAACTTGTAATACCGAATTATTTGTTGGAATATTGGTTGCTGTGGCGTTGGCAATTCCATTAGAAATTGGTGTTGGGTGTTCAGTTATTGGACTTAGAGTAAAATCATCTTTAGTGATAAATTCGGCTAAATCAAAATTGTTTGCATCGATGTTTAAACCCAATCCGTCAACATCGGAATTTATTGTGTTTGTGCTTAGGGATCGGATTTTATGATACGGTGCATCCAGCATTAGGTCATCTGCTACAGTCAAAGCCGATTGAATACTTGAAAGTGGCTCGTTTGTGTGTACAATATTATTTGACAGGGAATTTAATGATTTCCCAAAGTTTCCATTACAAGTAAAATCGTCATCATCTTCAATGTCATCATCATCGTCATAGTCACTAGTGTGCGATTCATAATCTCCGATGGAGGAACTATCAGTTCTTGTACGAAATGTCAAATTACTGCATTGACTTTGACCTTCGAAATTAATTAAATCGCCAGCGCCTCCGCCACCGCCACCATCATCATCATCACTCCCCTCTTCCTCTTCGCTGTCGGTATCATAGCCATTAGCATTTGAATCTACTGTTACTATTCCTATGGCTCCACCAGCTGCTAAATGCTCTTCAGCAAAGTCTTCATAATTATACTATTAAATAGATATGTATTATGGTTACGAAGGAAGAAGAAATGTTGTCGTAATTAGCCGTTATTTCTTTCAGATAATGTGTACTTTCCAGATTTTCGAAACCTACCGAATTTTTATTATTTTGTAAACTTAACGATGTAGCTGTTATACTATCATCTTTGTTAAAGTCCTCCGTTGGAGCTATGGGCAATATGCCATTTAATGTTTCTGTGAGTTGCATACCCATAGTGCTATAGAGTGGAAATAATATAAATATTTTTAAATATCGTTTTAATACAGGAATCCAATGAACTTACTCGCTTCCATTGCACCAAAATTCGGTATCATTGTCATATTTTGTGTAATTTCCGTCAAAAGGGTCATCATAGATTACATTCATAAGCCTTGAATCCATTTTATTTTTGTTTTATTGACAGCCTTATCAGAAAGCGAACACTGCAATAGAAAATTAGGATTACGAAATTTTATAAATTTCCATTTTTATTAGAAATGTTGGAAGAAAACTTTCGGTGACTGGGTCAATTTTGTATGGGAGGTTCCGAAACGGGTATGGCAAAGAAATTTATTTTCATTCTCAGACCTAACCCTATCCAATGCGCCATATGTAACAAATTTGGCTGAATTTGTTGTTTTTAAACGAAAGATAACTTCATATATTCATAGCAATCAGAAATTACGGAGAAAGTACAAAATTTCGGGAAATCTGTCAATTTAGAAGGCATCAACAAAATTGGTTGATCAAAACACCAATTTTCAATGTAACATTTTGTTGGCTTATCAAACAATTTGTACTACACAATTATTCTTTTCGGTGAATAAAATAGAGGAATAGATTCTATTTGAAAACCCCTAAAATGCAATTTCTACCTTCTTCATTTATCCAATGTTCCACAATCAGATATATCCTAACTGGAAATTGAAAAGATAGATTCTTATAATTTATGTTTTGTTATATTGCTAAGAGCAATTTCATATAAATTTCGTTGGACCTCTCTTCAACATTGTTGCAAAAATGTAGCTTGACTGGACAGACCTCTGACTATGCAATAACAGTTAAGTATTACCATTTAGCTGCCAATAAATTTGCATCTACTGGTATGGTAAAATTGTGTCTGCATCTATTTTGCACTGTCGGATTCTCTCTGAGAAACTTTAGCAAGCACTGTCAAATGTATGTTTTTTAATCTTCGTTAATGTGTTTTTTTTTAAGCGGCTAAAAATGTATACAACAAAGCTTTTATATAAGAGTATATAAAACCAGCACATAGTTAGTTGCAAATCTATGTTTGCCAATTGCTGCATTAAAATTCGATAAACAGGACTTTAACTTAAATTAAATAGCGCAATACATCAAAGTTCATAAATGTAAGATATCCAGAATGTATTTACAATTCAGTTTAGGTGTAATCATAACAACAGATGCTTTGCCGGCACTTTGCTTGTTGTTGGAAAACAATACTGACCACTTTTGTATTTATTGTGCCATCCGCAATTTCTATATGGGCGGCCAAGCCACTGTTGGTCCATTGGCCGATCAATACAAAATTTCATTAAATCAGCTCTGTACTCTTTTTAGATACCATGTCTTTCCCGTTTTGTTATAAATATTGAGGATACATACTTTCGGGAAATTTTATTTTATACAATGCATAAAAATTTTCGATTCAAGCTATTTATTTTATTTATTTATTTTTTTATTTCTGGCTTGTAATTTAAAGCATTCCGGCCAATTATAAGTAAATTACAATATGCAACAATCCATTTATTAGATTGAATCTGCTCAATATAATAAGAAAAAAAGTAATAAAAATTAAATATAAAATTTATAAAAATATAATATGAAATTATGATCATTAAAGACAAAAAAAAAGTATGGAAAAGACTAATTCAAAAGTTAGAAGTTAATCGGTATATAATCTGAAAATATAAGATAATCGGTATGTAATAATAAAGACTGCTCAAAGTTTAATTGAAAACAAAATTTCACAGTAAAGTCTGAAAGTGTTGTAGAATATGCCTTTTGTAAGAATCAGGACATAATTTAAAACTTTTTAAATGGCTTGGTAGTAAATTGTAAATTCGAGCTACTCTAACTACAAAAGAACGACCCATGAGTATGGTTATTTTAGGAAAAAGAAGCTGCTTATTACGAGTGGAATGTGAACAGTTAAATGAATTAAAAAGAGATTGAGGACTACACAATCGAACAACTTTTATAAAATAACAACAAAGATTTTAAATCTATGTAATTTTTAAAACTACAACCCAAGGAACGCTTAACATACGGCGCTATATGATCACGACGCCTCAATGAATACAAATATCTCATAACTCTATTAAACACCATCTGAATTTTTCTCATATTTTATTTATTAGTGCCACTATATAACTCTAAACAACATAGAATACTAGGCATGATATAAGCATGAACCAATTTCTCCTTAATCGATCTGGGCAACACTAAATCTTCGCAGTGAATAATTTAAACGCCGAACAACATTATCCACATGATAGTTAAAGCTTAGTTTGTTAACTAAAACTACTCCCAAACAATGTACACTGCGGACCACTTCAATACGTGTGCCACGATAAGATAAACTCAGGTTTAAATAACGATTAGAAAAAAGCATTTGTTTTTGGAATGTTGATTGAGAGTTTATTTTCCGTCATCCATGAGCAGATAAAATTTAACGCATAATTAATATTACTTTGCAGGACATCATCAAACTGATATTCTCCCTTAAAGAGCAATTGTACATCATCTGCAAATGAATAGGGTATACATGTATCATCAAGGATACTAAAGAGGTCATTCAAGTAAAAAAAAAAAAGTATTGCACCAAGTACCGAGCCTTGAGGAACACCGCTCTGGGCAGATAAAACGGAAGACAACGAATCATTGACAACAACATATTGACTCCTATCATATACATAGGTATGATGAAATCAATTGACAGGTATTAACGTCGAAATTATAATCGGTGTATGACTTATCCAACAAGACACCATAATCAACACGATCAAATGCCTTTTCTAAATCCAAGGACAATAACACACAATTTTTTGATCATATACTTCTTTCCTTATGGTATCTGTAAGATCAATAAGTCCAGTGGTACTTCTATAATTTCGAAATCCACATTGACAGTCGTTCAGCAACGACTCACTTTCAATGAAACGCAATAACTGACAGTTTAAATTGTGCTCCAAAATCTTTGGCAATATGGGAACTAATGAAATTGGTCTCAAATTTTCGAAATCACTGGAATCATTTTTCTTCTTAATTGGGATTACCAATTAGCCAACTTCCACTGAACTGGAAAACAAGATGTCATTATGATCGTGTTGAATAAGTGCAAAATATGGCATGAAATTACGTTACTTTTCGGTCATATTTTGGTCTTATTCGTTTGCTAACCGCAACACATAATGTCCAGAATCCCTCTTGGATATTTACATGCAGAATTTAAAATTTTCACTACTTGCTCGCGTGCGGATTTACTTTTCAATAATCAGATGTATTTTCATATTTTGTTTACATTTCTATTTCTGCTTTGAATATGACATTATAGGCACATCTACCAAAACATACATATCTTTGTTGCTTTGTTGTATTTGTTGTCAAGATGCCGGAATAGTTCTATAAAATTTCCCAGCAAAAAAAACTGGAGGTACTCGAAAGCATAGATCACTTTCATTGGTGACAAGTTAGCAGCAACATCGGTCGATTTTATATTTTCAGCAGAAGTGCCCCCAGATTACTTCCAATAACGCAAATATGCTGCTTCGCTACTAACGCTACTCTTGCAAAAAATAATAGAAATAATGAAATATTTTCTTTTTTTTTTCTTTCTCTTGGAAATTTATTGTTAGTACCCAAATTTCGCGGCATGAATTTTCAATATAACTTTAAGTTAAAAAACAAAAGATATTGATATGCAATGTTTTTCTCAATTGAATGCTTTACATTAACCAGTGTCGGTAAGTTCTTACGCCCAAAATACTTGTAAAACTTTAATTTTCACTAAATAATCCTATAAATTAAGAAAATAAACTATTTTTAAAAAATATATCCGAAAATGTTATTCTACAACTACATAAATAGTACTGAACGATTGACAAAATGCATGTACTCGTATCTGCCCCTTATGACAGGACACTGTTAAAATCATTGATGTCTCCGGCAGTAGTTGTGGTGATTATTGTGCCGATTGGTATGAAAAATTTTTGCTGGGTTATATTAGCTTGTTTCTCATTAGTTCGGCGCCTAATTTGATTTACGAAATTAGAAATTTAAATTTTACACCTAATAAAATATTTCCCCCAAATATGATTTAATAATTAATACAATCAAGAATCTTTTAATACCAAGTATAAATATCCATTAAATTGCTAACCCTCGAAATATAAATACATATGTACATTGTTTATAAAACACATTTGAAACAAAAAAAAAAAAAAGTTGAAAACACGTGTTATAGAAACCCATATTAGAAAGTTTCCAAACATGTATACACACACATATGTATGTATCTAGGTATACATGTGAGTCACTGCATTGCTATGTTAAAATTAATTGCCGAAATAAATAAATGACAAATCCGCATATAAAGAAAAGGAAACAACAATTGAAGAAAATGTTTTGAAATCAGTATTAAATTGTACAAAGGTACAAATAAAAAAAAGGTAAAATATAAAAGCCTTTAAAAAATCTGAAAAAACAAACTTTCAAAAATTTAACTAAATATATATCTTCTTTCTGCTCGGGTCAAATTATGCGGAATAATTTAACCAACATTTTAAAATGCGTGCGGTGTCGACATTTAACGACGAAGTCGCAAAAATACATTAAAAAAAAGTCAGTCAAAATGTTGCTACATACATGTGTCAAGCCAACCAATAGAAATACTATCGAACTTAATTTGTACAACTGAAGACCGGTGATGGAATTTCTGTACTACAAAATGTACAAAATATGTACACTATTAAAAAAAATGTATAAGAAAACATTTCTAAGTAACTTAAAAACTGGTGAAGTTGCAATTTTTCCATTATTGGCAATTTTTTCTACTTTGCCATTCAATCATTCATTGTCATTTGCCATTTGCGCGATAAGATATATTTTAGCAATTTTTTAAGGAGACTTGGAAAAAATTTTTGGCACTACGTCAAAGCTCACTCTCTTAGAAATGTGTAAAATGTAAAATGAGGTAATTTCTCTGCTCCGTTTTCGAGATAGGTTGAGTCTTCTGATTTTGTAGTACAGTATCCTACCAAGCCATTTGAAATATTTTAAATTATGTCTTGATTCTTACAAAAGGCACATTCTGCAACACTTTTAGACTTTCCTGTAAAATTTTGTTTTCAAGTAAATTGTGAGTAGCGTCTATTACATACTCGTTATCTTATATTTCCAGAATATATATCGATTAACTTCTAAATTAGTCTTTTTTTCGCATTTTTTTTTTTTTGTCCTTAATATCATACCTACTTTAAAATTATATATTTTTATAAACTTTATATTTAACTTTTATTACGTGCTTCTTTTAATTTATATTATTGAGCAGAATTGTTGCATATTGTAATTTACGTATAATTGGCCGGAAGGTTTTAAATTACAAGCTAAAATAAATTAAATAAATAAAAATGAGCATTTGCTATCCATGAGTTCCCCATAAGTAACACACAGTTGTTAGTGACTTGTAAATTTACACATTACTGATGAGAAATGAGAAGACGTAGTAGATAATAATTATACAGTGCGTAAAACATTGTTCATCATTTCCCATTAAATTTTATAATTTTAAATTAATTAAATTAATTAAAATTAATTTAAATTTTAAATTGAAATTGTAACCTACAAAGACAGAATTTTACCAATTACGAACATACAGAGTTAGTGGTTTCAAAACCGTCTGTCTTGCAAGGCTGTCGTCTGTTAAATACCTTTTCGTGCATTACGGGGCGATTATGGTTGCCAGAATCGATCTAACTGTGCAAGAAGTTGACAAGATTATAAAAAAAAAATTGAAGAGACTGGAAGCGTTACAGATGTGGTCAGGCCAGTGCGTCATCGCAATATACGCACTGCCAAAAGTATCGGTTCTGTTAATGAAAGTGTAGCATATAATCCGAATTTCAATTCAGAGTGCTATGGCCGTATGATAACTGACTTTTTTTGGTCTGCAATTGAAGATTATGAACTGGACGTCATGTGGTTTTAACAAGATTGTGCCACGAGCCACAGAACACAATCGGTTTTATCTTTATTGAATGAGAAGTTTCCAGAAAGCGTAATTTCACGTTTTGGCGACGTCGATTGGCCACCAAGATCATGCGATTTGATGCAGTTAGACTTTTTTTGTTGGGCTACGTCAAAGACCCTGTGTACGCAGATAATTCCGAAAGTTTGGAATCATGTCATCTGTTAAATACCTTTTCGTGCATTACGGGTGATTATGGTTGCCAGAATCGATCTAACTGTGCAAGAAGTTGGCAAGATTATAAAAAAAATTTAAGAGACTGCAAGCGTTACAGATGTGGTCAGGCCAGTCCGTCATCACATTATACGCACTGCAAAAAGTATCGCTTCTGTTAGTGAAAGTGTAGCAGATAATCCGAATTTCAATTCAGAGTGCTATGGCCGTATGATAACTAACTTTTTTTGGTCTGAAATTGAAGGTTATGAACTGGACGTCATGTAATTTTAACAAGATTGTGCCACGAGCCACAGAACACGATCGGTTTTATCTTTATTGAATGAGAAGTTTCCAGAAAGCGTAATTTCACGTTTCGGCGACGTCGATTGGCCACCACGATCATGCGATTTGATACCGTTAGACTTTTTTGTGGGGCTACGTCGAAGATTCTGTTTACGCAGATAATTCCCAAACGTTGGGACATTTGAAAAGTTTGACGACTGTAAGTTATCACCGAGATGCCGCCCGATAAGTGGGAAAAAGTGGTCAAAAACTACCTCAAAAGGATCCACTGACGCAACCAATCTAGAGGCTGTCATTTAAATGACATTGCATTTCGTACATAATGGCAAGGTCCAAGCATTATAATGAAACAAAAGTTTCATCGAAATCATAGCTTTATGTGCGTTTTATTTAACTTTACTTTAAAAAATGGATAACCCGGTATTATGCCGTAAAAACAATAGCTGGTCCGATATCAGTATTGGAAATCAATACAAGAAAAGCTGGCAATGCCGCTAAAATTTTTCATGTCTCTTGGACATTCCTCGTGAAAAAAACATTGTAGTTACGTTTACTGACGAAATTCGTACTCTGTCGAAACCTCATTAATCAATCTGAAGTACGAAAACGGTACCTATAGACGTGTACAACAGTACCCACATTTGAAATGCTAACATGAAGTTAGTTGGCTGGTATGACTCGAATCTACGTTTGCCAACGCCACACATCAAATTTCATAAACGTAAAATATGCGGAATACATTTATAGACCAGTTCGGTGGTGCACACATGTGCAGTTTTATTTGCTTATCCATTTTTTATTTATACTAACATATTCCATTAACCGATCCATTATGGCTACAAACAAAAGAATCGATTCAATTTCAAAGCACTGACATTTTCAAGTTGATTTATTTTCAAGTTGCATCATGCTACAGAAAATATTTTACAAATTTAGGCATTTTATTCCCAAGATCATTGTTGAACGAGAAATTATTCCATCATAGTCATTGATTGGCATTAATTGCACTTAGCAATTGAAACACTTTCCAATAAAATGTTGATCTCCGCTCTACACCATAGCGTTTAATGGCTCACTACAATATTTAATATATGAATTTACATATTTTTCTCTAAAGGTATTGATATTAAATAAAATATATTTACATCAGTCTTTGTCGCTGGTGTCGCTTTGCTAGGCCTTTAAAATTATCTACTTTTCCCAACAACAATAGATTTCATAAGCAAATCTAGTCTATAGGTATAGCAACAATACTCACATGTAGCTAAAGTATGGGAACTCCTTGATACACTACCCAGAATAGATATGGTTTGCCTTTGTGAAACTCTACACAACTTTGTCCAAAAAGTAAGATCACTTTAAACTACGCAGTTATATCGAGTCTCAGAAATATTGTTTTTAAGTCGCGACAGACACCTTTGCAAATTTCGTATAATAAATGTTATTAGCGTTCGTTTTTGTACATTAGTGACGAAATGCAAATTCTGCTGCGTCCAAACTATCCTGGATGTTAAGTCTTCAAATGATAAATTTGGTGCTTAAGAATAGACGATTAGCCAACTTCATTTTAAAAATATATATATCCTTATGCGAAAAAGACAGTCGCGTTAAAGACTATGGAGAGATTATTTCTGGCCATCATCACGTTAAAATATGCATTATTAAGGGAGATGAGACCTGGATCTGCATGAAACCGGTTATACCACTGAATATTATGAAAAATGAAGCAAGGAAATTGCTCAGAAACCATGATGTTGTAATAAGATTCCGCAACCGAACCAAAAAGTCTACAACAAACAGTATTTGAGTTTTTTGCCTCTTTTGAGTGAAGTTTTTTGCCAATATTGCTCCATTAACAGCATGTGTGCACCTTTTTAATACCACGTGGATTCTGTCTATTTCCTAAACTCAAATGACATTTCCGGGTCCGCTTTCAATCTGAGTCACAGTGCTCTCTAAATGTCATACCGGAAAGCTTCGAGGATTGGAAGAAACATTAACATAGGTATTTTGCGCTTGGAGGATTGCTTTGAAGACGATAAAACAGATTTTAACGAATAAGTATACATTTTTTAAAAAAATAAAAAAAAAATGGTTTTATGGTTATGAAATTTAAAGATAATTTTTCCATTATAAGCCTACAAAGTGAAATAGTAGTTAAAACGACACTGCTTACTGTTTTGCAAACACATTATTGAACGTATTATGATGCAGACGTAAGTATCTCCAACTTCAGTGCAGGAAATCAATATAAAACAAGTCGATAATGCCACCAAATTTTTTCATGATAAAATGATATGCATGATATGCTTATAAGTTGTAAAGAAATGTAGAAGAAAGTAGGGGACGACCGACTTATTACATTTTCATTCAAAATAAAGACAATCTCCAGCGAAATTCACGGAAATATGTGCAGTAAATGCAATTTGAGAAGAATATTCACAAAAGCGCCATGTAAACTAATGAAAGGATGCCAACAAAGATATTAACGACAAAACGCAACCATTGCTTGATCGTGAATCAATCATTTAGCAATATTGTCAGCTTTCTTGTAGTGGTTTCCAAAACAGATTGGAGCAACCTATGTTTCTTTGTAATGATCTATTCGATGAAATATTCTTTAGGCATTACAACTCCATTTCCCAAGTACCTTTACATTATCGAAAATACTATAACATACAAATATATATTAATATGATGGCAGTGTTGGAAACTTCGTGAAAAAACATAGTATGGTTCGGTGGAAAAATTTACCTTCAAATTTCACTATTCACCATTTTTTTTTTTTAATGTAGCTTCGCCGCCAAAAGTGAGCATAGTACAAGCTTTCAAGCTCGCAAAACAACGTACTTAAACTTCCCAATGCTATACGCATGAAGTGGTATACGCAAAACAATAATCTGGAGATATTTTTTTTTGCTAAATTCCAACCGCCAATTTAGGTACGGATACGCCGCCGCTAAATAAGTTCAGACTCGCCTTCAACGCCTACAATTTTCTCTCACATTTCTAATGAAATTTCAGATAATTTACTCAAATCGCATTTAAGGCTTAAAATTGCAACCCTGAGTAAAAATAAATTAAATGAGTGGAGACTTTTTGGGTCGCTCTAATCCAAACGCCGCATTTAGTAAATATACTCACAACCCTTATGGCCAAAAACAGTGCAACTGCATACCGTTGTGTCAGCACTGAGGCGTAACGTATTACTTCGAACATGTATGCTTCAACCGATGCTGGTTCAAAGAAACAAATATGACACAAATAACAACACAGGAAAATAAATAAAAATGCCATGTGCTTTTTTTGGATGTGTGTGTAAGATATGTTTTTTGGTATTTATAACCACTATTAATGAAGGAAGAAAATATTACTCATAACAAGGAAACATTAATTTTATAGTTTTAATTCGTACATTATTATTTACTGAGAAATTTCCGAATTATTTTTTGATATTGCACCAAGAAATTACTTGACTCTTAAATGTTCGAATTAGTGGTCATTAAAATGACACGTTGCATTTTGCAATACGTCTTCTACTCTCATTTTGGCGTTTAAAATTTACTACATTTTTTACTTGCTACCTTCCATTAAGCTTAGATATTTGCTAAGTAACTGTTATAGTTACTCAGGGGTACCGTTACTCCAGAGCATTGACCTTTTATTTCAACAATACTATTGGCGTGCAACAATTATATTAATTAATGTTGTGTGCTTTCGGACGCTTACAGTAGATATCTGGAAAATTTGAATGAATTTTTTATCGCGTCTACGCCAAATATGCAGATTTAAAAAAGGTGCTACTTCGCAATTCATTACATTTACCCACTCGCCTGCCTAGTTGCCAATGTCCGCCACAATTTAATCTCTTTTTTTGAATGGAATAGTCCTCCTCTTTGAACTTACCCGTTCTTCAATTTATGTGTTGAATATTTCCCTTATAGGATGTCTCCCCTGTCTATTTGTTTACCACTTGCGTTATTAAATATTACTGTTATTTTCCAAACATCTAATTATAATTATACTTTTCTTAGGTTCATTTAACGAAAACCGAAAAACGTGTTCACTTTCTGGGCTATCCCGCCGTATGCGTTTTAGTTTATTGCCTTTTTCTTTTGCTTTGACTTCTGCGCTTCTTCTTGTATTTCTATAAATGTCTGCTGTCTATTTTAACCTCACATGTTGCCCATCTATTTAATTAGATAGGGGAGTACAACTTTTTGTTTTGCTTTTTTTATTTACAAACACTCACTTTTTCTATATATGCTTATTACTTTTGAATAAGTCTATAGAACTTTTTTGATTTATTAATTTTTTTGTTTAGGATACCACTTGTTTTCATTTAAATTTGCTTTTTGCACCAGATCGGGATTTTCACGTGGACCGCGACGAACAACGAACGACGCTTTGCTTACTGATATGAGTTGGTGTTTTTGACGTTCCTCTTTTACTATGCCATTCTTTTTTGCGGCTTTTCCACTATTCAATGTATTGTCAATAGATGCAGCGGCGAATTTGCGATAACGAGGGTAATGGAGGAATGTCAAAAAGATATGCACGTGGTGATTTTAGTTCAGGGCTGCCAAGTCCCTTTTTTTTGGTAGAGTTTTATTTGTTATAACAGATATGTATGTATCTGATGAATAGTCTGATTCCACGTTGAAATAAGCATATTTAAAGGAGTGACTCACCAACAGATTTGTCTGGCAGATTTAATCCTATTTGTATATAATTTGGTTAAAATTTCATACTAAACATTTGCCGATTTCTCAAATAGGTTTAAATCTATCAAAACAACAAATTTGTATGTCACTTCACTCAAAATTGAATTCTATGCTACTACACTAACTTTTTGCAGAGAAATTCCAAACAAAAAATGGCCTCGAAATGTTTTTTCCGCGAGAAAAATATTTCTTATGTGACAGTGTCAATTATTTTGTGTAAATTTGCGAAATGAATTTGTAGTACAAAAAGACACAATATGACAATTTTATTAACATATTATCAGACATGATGTGGTGTAAAAACATGCCAACGTTGTGGTGTATCGTGTCATTTTTCCCTTGTGAAAATAATATAACAAGTAAATTAATGATTGGTACTATGCTGACTTTTCATGGTGAAACGCTATATAAAAAATTATCGTGCAATTTTAAGCATTGTCGACTATTTTTCTGCTGGTTTTCAACACTGACATTTTAATAACTTATGTTTTTATATCATAATATTTTCTATAGTATATTTGAAAACATGTGAAATGAAAGTGTAATGCAAAAAATTAAATTTTACAAATGTATTACTGAGCAGTTTATGGGGTAAACACTTTCTTTCCTCCAATTTCGGTGTTGGAAACCAATGTAAAAAGTACCTAACTTAAAGGCTGGTACTATGCTAACTTTTCGCATCCACATTCCGTATAAAAATATGATAATGAAATTTGGAGCTAAATTTTTACACCGAACAGTTCTATGTTTTATCTCGGGAAAAATGTTCTTAAGTGGGAATGTTAATTTTTTTTTTTTTTTTTTTTTTAGTTTACAAAATTGTTTTGCTTAGGTTTCCAACTCTATAATCTGAATAACTTATGTTTTTACACCATAGTATTTTTGTAAACTTGTAAAATAAAATTTTAATACTAAAAGAACCAATTTTTCTTTAAAAACTATTTCCTAAATAAAGCTTAAAAATAACGATTTTCTGTGTGAAATTATCTATGAAGACATTTTTCTATATCAACAATTTTTGAGACAGTTTTCCATATGAAATATATTTATGTAAATGTTTTCTACTCGGGAAACATCACACACAAATAAAAAATGAGCTGCGCTTCAAAAACGGTGGCAGTAGTAGTACCAAATCAAAAGACAAATTTTTATGTAAACGATATTAAAAAGAGCGTTCAAGCTTCACTCTTCTTCACTGCCGTATTTTTTTAAGATAAGAAGATATGTAAATAGCAAAATGTCGTATAACAAACACAAAAAAAAAATCTATACCAATTTTTCAAAAATTTGTTACACTGCATCCATTTCTTTCTATTGCAATGCATGTATTACAATCTAGTAACGACCAACTCTATCGTTCATTTTATGCAAGACCATCCAATTCTAAATTAGACACTTGCAAAATAGCTCATATTGGAGAGATTCTTTTCAAAATAGCTGTAATACCGGGGGTTGTAACTTCATTGTACTCTATTCAGCACGGCTAATCAACATCAACAACATTATATTTCGGTTTGAGTTTAATTATTTGTCGTTCAACATTAATTTATTTTTTGAAAAAAAAACTTGTATACTTTTATGATGGAATATGAACAAGAAAAAAGAAAACACAATTGTTTTGTTATAAATGCCCATATTAAGGTTATTCATCTGAAAAGTTACTATATTACAGATCTAAACAACATTCGCAGTTTCCGAAACACATAAGTTTCTTCGTAACGTATGTAATATTTTGCAAGTAGAAAATAATTAATACATGCATTTTGCCTCTTATTCATAAAAAAAAAAAAAATTCACCGTTTTTTATTGGTGGTACCAGGTAATTTTATTTGCAATAAATTGTTTGGGTAATAGCATGTAATAGTCAAAAAGATATCTCCAAGTCAGTAATATTGAAACAAACAAATTTTGTTCTAAATAATCTATAATGCACAAAATTCTACTGGTACCGTTTTGAAAATATTTAACGATGAAAATATTTATATTTAATTTATCAAGCTCGCATTATCAGCAAGACGTAAGCCTTTCACATATCGTAGAAGAATACCAGGCACCAAAAAAGAAGCAACCACAAGAATTACTTTCGAACTGCTCGAAATCTAACAAAATAGCAGTGGTCCAAATAAGCTTGCAAAAGCACAAAAATATTACATATCTTATTTTATTACACTGTATTACGTCATTACTTGTGATTTACAGCTACCTACTTCATGATTTAATGAAAAATTTAATAATAAATTATATAGGAAAAAGTTGGCACACGTTTTTAAAATTTATTTAACTAAGTATTTCAAATAAGTTTGACAATAATCATTTCTACGTCCAAATTTAAAACACATTTGGAAATTAAGACGGACAGCATGCTACCTATTAGCATTATCAAAGATAAAATAGTCCATGGTGGATAATTATCGATGAGGAATATCGTCAAGGTATTCAAGAAAGCTCTTTGGGTAATTTAGCAAATTTTAATTTTAATTGTTTTCGCATAATTATCTAGTTTACTAGCGATTTTTCTTAAATTCGATTTTAAAGATCAATACACAATGGAAAAAGAAAAGGACAGCCGCATATCTTATTAGGATGCATTGGTCATTAGAGAAGGAAAAAACATCGAAATTGACTGGTATAAGAAACCTAAAGCTTTACGAAAATTAATTAATTTCAATTCAAAACACTAGAGGTAGATAATTATAAATACCGCCACTAACTTTATACGACGAGTTCTGAAAATCAGGAACGGCCAATTTCACACCGCAAACTTACCACAATTAGATACGTTTTAAAAGAGAATGACTTCGGGAAATTGACGACAAAGCAATTGATTTCCCAAATTAAGTATAAAAAATCAGAAAAAGAAAGTTGCTACGAAAACATACAAATCTTTGAGATATGTAGCCGGTTTTTCTAAAAGAATTAAACGCTCAAATTTTTATAACGGTGAGAAATTTGTCCGAGCTTTTAAGGCAGACAATACAGTCAACGGTCTGTTTACCAAAACAAAATCAGAAATATGGAACGAGGGTAAATCTAATTTAATTTATAAAATAAAATTCGATATGGACAAGTCGAACATACGCCAGAAGGTTCTAAATCTTTACCGACACGTTCTATCAAAAAACATCATTAAAACTAGGTTTCTCATCAACACCATTGTGTAATACGGAATGTAGTAGAAAATACCGCAGGGATAACTAAAAGCTTCTAGAACGGCACAACAAAATTGTTAAAAATGTCAACCAATTTCATTTGTCGATTTTTACGTGGACTCTTTGTGTTCGGAATAGAATACATTCCCATACGTCGAAACGTCTATAAATAAAAAGTACAAAAATCTCATAAAAATAAAGTATTCAAACATGTGTCAATAATTAAATCCAACGAGGTCCTTTTTCGGGCTTCTGATTTCATATCATATTCATATTTAACTAAGTTATCTGCACTTATTGTGGTTTATAATTCAACTTAATGTTAGAGATAATTAAACAGCTTCGCACTATTAAAGCATGTCTGTAAGAACCAGCTACGCAAATTAAGTAAAACCATCTGTTCTCAAAACATAAATAGAATATTTAAACCCAAGGACTTTGCTTCAATCGATAAAACCAAATAAAAGGCCCATATATCCTCCGTGCATTATTTCCATTAAATAATATTAAATTTTATTTGAATTGATGCAGCGCCGCATGAACATGTATTATTTTATTATATTTGTTTGTTTTTTATATATATTTTTTATCTCCTAGTATTGTATAATTTTATAGATGAAAAAGATGTTAAATTCAGTTTGCAACATTAATGGTTAGTTTTAGTAAAAAAACACGAAAAAAAACCAATGAGAGACAGTATTATTTATCCCTAAAAAATGAAAAACAAAAATCTCGAATAAAATGTTTAGAAAAGTAGTCTTTTCTTATTCGTCCTTTTCCCATATTGGGGAATATTATAACGCTTAAAACTTAAAGAAAATAAAATACAATTTAAAAAATAAATAGGCAGATAAAAAATTTGTGTTCAAACTAGGAGGGGAGAGAAAAAATGCGGGAGGTTTTGCTTGATCATTTTTATAATATTTGAATTGTATATTAAAAAACATATGAATAAGCTATTTATTTAACGACGTCTGACACTGGTCCATTCGCCATCATCTGCATTTTTGTTTTCTGAAACAAAAGAAGAATCGTAAATGTATATGGTATATGTAGAATTAATCTTGTATTTGTTTAGGTAAACTATGTTTAGGTTTAAGTATGCAAAAACTTTTTCAGATTCTTTCGCTTACAATAAAGTGTATTTAAGGGCATTTTTAAAAAACTGAAAATAAAAGTTATGATAAGCTCTTGATTAAACTATGAACTGACCTTTATCCTGCTGATCTCTTTTTGGTTTGTCCTTATCATCTCTTGCTGCAGGACGTTCTGTACGCCAACTGCCAGAATCTTTGCCACCAGGGCCACGATCACGACGGTCACCCCCTTGACGGCGATTATCGCGATCGGAGTTTTGACGTGGTGCATCGCGCCAATTACCCGCACCTCCGCTTCCAGGCTCATCACGACGTCCACCTCCCTCACGACGATCTTCGCGATCGCCACGACGGAAATCACCACCTCGAGGACGTTCATCACGATCCCCTCCGCGAGGACGATCGTCACGATCACCACCGCGGGGACGTTCGTCACGATCGCCACCTCGGCGGAAGTCCCCACGAGGACGATCATCATCAGGACCACCGCGACGCCACTTGTCATCGCGCGGTGGTCCTCCAGTCCGTGGTGGACCCGCTTGACGTTCTTGGTCACGAGCAGAACGCCAGGAACTGCCACCTTCTTCTTCCCTGCGTTCATTTGGACGCTCACGTTCTGCATTGGCAGGACCACCGCGACGCCAGTCACCAGATGAAGTATTTTCAGAAGCCCCACCACGGTCTCCACGGCTACGCCATACTTCACCACGTCCTTTTTCAGTGTTCTTTTCACGTTCCCGTTCACGCTCTGCAGCCACTTCGCGCGACAAACGTTCCCTCTCCTCTTGTATTCTGCGTTCGGCTTCCTCTTCCTTGGCACGTTGTTTCTCGTACTGAATGCGGCGTTTCTCTTCTTCGGCTTCGCGTTCCTTGCGACGAGCCTCCGCAATTGCGCGCTCCTCCTCTTCCTTGATACGACGAATTTCCTCTTCTTTGCGCAAACGCTCTTCTTCTTTCTCTCGTAACCACTGTTGGCGACGTTGCTCGCGTCTGAGCTCGACGCGCTTAGCCAAACGCTTCTTACGTTCTTCAGCCAAGGCAATTTCAAATTGCTTGAGCTTCTCGGCATAGACGGAAGCACGTTCCTTCTTCAAAGTATCCAAGAATATGTCTCGATCGGGATGCATGCGTTTGAGACGCTCTTGTTGGGCTACAGCGTCCTTTCGCTCAGCAATAGCATTTACTATGCGGGTTTCTTCTTGATCTTCCCAGAATTCCTTGTCTTTCACCATTTTTTCGCTCAAGTATTTCTCGAAGAGCGGAATTTCCTTCATACGTTTACAGCGCTCGAAATAATCGATTTTCTTTTCTTGAGATTTAAGTTTATTCTGCAGTTCTTTGCGTTCACGCTGCAACTCTTCAGATTCGCGAGCGGCAATTTGCTCGGCATCCAATTTCTTAATGCTTTCAGGATCAAGTTTTTCTAACATCTTCTTTCCGTGAGCGGTTTGGGAAATTTGTTCTACCTTTTCCTTCAAGCTCTTTTCCTTGATGGCTTGAATTTCGTTTTGATGACGCTTGCGTTCGCGTTCCTCATTCTCCTGTTCGAGACGTTTCTGTTCAGCTATTTTAGCCTTACGCGCTTCTTCCTCCAAACGACGAGCCTCTTCCTCTTCACGGGCATTATTTTGCTTCTCGATGAATTCCTTACGATCTTCGATGATCTTCTGACGTTGCAGAATGCGTTGATGTTCTCGGTCTTTTATTTCATGATAGTGTTGAACCATTTGATGGCGGAGTTTAGCACGTTGATCACGATCGCGATTGGGATATACAATAGATGCAGCACGGTGCAACACCGAAGACATGTTGACCAATTGAGAGCGGATTTGTTCGGAAGGCATGGACTGCAATGTAGGTCCGTCGGGATGATCTTCGCGTTGACTTTCAGTAAGATCAGTGCCGAAATAAATGCAGCGTTTTTGATGGTCAATGCGAATTTGCATGTCGTTATGACGCACAGACTCAACCAACAACTTTTCCAAATCGAAAATATTGCAAAACGAGGCTAAGTTGAGGAGACGGGTGAATTCTATGCTCTCGTAAACTTGTGATATTTGACGAATCAAACGCATAATTGTAACATCCTTCAAGGGGCGAACATAGGGAGCAAGGGGATTGTTCTCCCCAGGTATGGCTTCAATAGCATCCACAACGGTTTGAACGCGTTTACACAAACTCAAGGGATTGAAATCGACTTCAAGCCAATTGTATAAATTGCGATACTCCTCAGAAGCAAGTTGGGGAACGCTGAGGCGAACCTTAAATAGTAAAATCGGATACATTTACTTATTGGATGAATTCTTCGAAAAATATTGTTTGGTCACTAATAACTTACCACTTCCTTGAGTAGGGAAGCCCTGGTTGGTGGCTGTTGAAGGCCTAATAAAACTGCCAACTTTTGCGCCTTCTCAAGGGGGCTCTTATCGGCCTCAATAAAACGATCGAATTCTGGATGAGCCGATGGTAATGGTATGGACAAAGTAGCTATAAGAACATGGGAAGCCATGCGTTGCATATCATCCTTCGTTAAATTTTTCTTCAATTCGCGTGTTAATTGGAACAGTTTTAGTAGAGCTGCCGCATGAAACAATTGATTGCCAGCCTTGGAAAAAACCATAGCCAATTTTTGATAATAATTAGCCATTGTCTTGGGCACGGGAGTTTTCTTCGACAGTGCCATAAGACCATGAATGTCCTCAATGGCTTTGTAAGCTTCTTGCCACAATTCCATTTGAATGGCGCAATCCAATTGATGTAGTCTAGTGTCCAGACACAGTTGTTGGGTTTCCAACTTGGTAATAGACACACCAGTAGTTTGGTTGGTGCTCTTGCAAATGTCTTCCAAATGCTTCCGCAATTTGTCGCACAAACGACGGAACTCGCTTTTGCGATTGTACTTCAAACAAAACTGGAAAGCCATGCGGGCTATGTCATGATACAAAGCCTCGCAGTGTGTATTAATACGCAACAATTCCAAACATTGGCAGTAAGATTCCCACAAGAATTTTACCCATGGCAACAAAATAGTACGGTCAGAGCGATCCTGCGCATCTTCACCGCATACAGCGCTCATTAATATACTCTCTGGAGTCGCAATATTATCCAGATCATCCAGTTCCAGAACGGCTACTGCGGCCGAAGATTGAGCTTGAGCAGCCTCAGTGTGCTCTTCTGCCATTCGCAAGTAAGCTCGAATGACATTTTCCAATGAGTTCACATTAACCAGCTGGAACATATTACGATACTGGAACAAACCCTCCTTGGCAATGTGGGACTTTTTAAGTTCCACGCACAAGTACAGATACTTGTACATGAGGGGTTCAATAATCGTCTCGGAGTAGGCATAATTCCAACGCTTGTTGCGAAAGACTTCTTGCAATGTGTCCAAAGCACGCACTGGTTTACCAACTTCGATGAACTCTGCAAATGGAAGACAACAAGATTTGTTGAGGTTATTACGTTAATAAATCAAAATTGCCTTGTTCGTCTCCTTTTCTTTTTATTTATTTATCTTGGCTTGTAATTTAAAGCCTCCCAGCCAATTATAAATAAATTACAATATGCAACAATTCATTTTTAGATTTATTCTGTTCAATAATATAAAAAAAAAAAACAGGTAATAAAAATTACATATGAAATTATAAAAGTATAATATGATTTTAAAGAATGTATGATTAGTAAAGACAAAAAAAAAATAATTTAGAAGTTAATCGGTATATAATCTGGAAATATAAGAAAAATCCGTATGTAATAAAGGCTGCTCACAATTTAATTGAAAACAAAATTGTACAGTAAAGCCTGAAAATGTTTCAAATGTGCATTTTGTTCGAATCAGGACATAATTTGAAAGATATTCAATGGCTTGGTAGTAAATTGTAAATTCGTGCTACTCTTACTACAAAAGCATGACCCACGAGTGTGGTTATTTTAGGAATAAGAAGCTGATTATTACGAGTGGAATGTGAAAAATTAAACGAATTAAAAAGAAATTGGGGACAACAAAGCCGAACAACTTTATAAAAAACAACAAAGACCTCAAATCGATATAATTTTTAAAACTGCAACCCAAGCCGCGCTTAACATTCGGTGTTATATGAGCACGACGCCTTAATGAATACAAATATACTCTATTAAACGCCATCTCAATTTTCCTCATATTTTGTTTATTAGTGCCACTAGGCAATACTTAATCAGTAATATAGAAACATCGAAGTGAATAATTTAAACGCCGGACTACATTATCCACATGATAGTTAAAGCTTATTTTGTTATCTAAAACTACTCTTTCTTTTTTTACTTTGATTATCCCATTCATTATTTGAACCCTCTCATACATAGACACAACCTATCAGCAACGTTTGCTGTATGTGTGCGTGGTCATCCACATCCGCATGGAATTTTTTTTTTGGGAAAATCTTGTCATTGCACTCACCATTAGCTCTTTTCAAAGCATTTTCCGGTCTTTGGGTGTAACGTGCCATAATTAATTCATATAATTTTCACGTTAAAACACTTGAACTTGAGTTGAACACAAATTTGTGCACTTTTACTGCGATTTAGACACGAAAAATTAGAAAAAATCTTCGGCTAAATTCTGTCTGCCGTAGAAATTTGTACAAAATGGCCGAGTGTCACTCCTTTTGACGACACGATAAATGTTAACAGAGTTACATTTTTAGGGCACATTGCTAAAGCAAAAGAAGCAGATTTTTAGAACACAGTTGATGCGAATAAGTTGATATTTGCTAATATACACAAATTGCCCAATTTAATTAAGATTCTAATTAAAGTTGATTATCCAATTGAAGTAAGATAATTATTTAGTAGCGGCTAACAACGTATCCATTTCTGTTTTGGATATATACTGATATTTGACATTTAATATGAAAACTTTTAGAATACCGAGTATTTATTCAAACCTATATTTATTCAAAAAAAAGATGTTATTTCCATTTTTAAGAACAATAGATCAGCATAAGAAGTAAGATAAGCAATTATGCAGAAACGCATTTCTATGTAAAAATTGGATTGTTTTAGATGACTAACTCCATGCATTAGCATTCTTGGAATACATTTTTCGAGTAGATGAAGCATTTAACGAATAGAGAATTCAGTTAAAAGACAGCTATATAAATATATCTTTTTCGTATACAAAATTTCATACAGAAAAACGTTATATAAGATACATTTCATTAAAAAAAAACTTCAAGTGAGGCATTTTTTATATAAAAGGTATAAAAGGAAAATCAATTTTTATATAGAAATGTGTCAAGTAAAGCACTTTCCATATGAAAAAAGTGTCAACTAGGGCACTTTCTGTATAGAAAATTTGAAAAATAGTGATGAAAAATACTTTCTATATAGAAAAGTATCATAGGATACACTTTTTATATAGGGAAGTGCTATTAGGGACATTTTTCACATAGAAAAGTGTCATAGGAAATAACTTCAATATAGAATAGTGTTACGGAAGACACTTTTCTTATGCGTAAAACCATCATGGAACATACTTTTCTTGAAGGAAAGTATCACGGACACTACTTTTCATAAAGAAAAGTGATATTGAAAACACTCTTCTTATAGAAGTGCCATGGAATGATTAGTATTATAATATTGCTATTATTAAAACACCTTTCATAAAAAGAAAAGCAATGCAAGAAAAAAAAGTATGATGGGAGATGGTCATTATATAAGTCTTGGAAGATACTTTTATATAAAGAAGTGTCATGGAATACCGAAGCCTGCTGGGAATCACTTTCTATAAAGAAGTGCAAGTTTCTACAAACTTTCCATAAAGAAAAATGTTCGGATGATGCATTTCACACAGAAATCTCCCTAGGATCTACGAAACTGCAAAATTGCTTCGGGATTCAGCTTATCAATGGTGCTTTTATATTTCGCTATTGTCCAATTATATGCGATAATTAAGTAATGGCTGTGCCAAGTAATCGTTACTTGTATAATCGAATATTTAACGATTGATTGCACAAACAGAATGTAAACAAACACTCCACGGTTCGGATACCGCATGCAGCCCTTTAATGTTGATAAGAATGACAAAAAATTGGAAAAAATATATTTTGTGGTTTGCCCAGGAGCATGTGGACTTCCGGCAAGCAGTAAGTTTTTGCGTTATACTTATAAACGTAGTGAAAAATTGTTGCAATACATTTTCAGGAGTTTAATTCGCTGGTTAAACTTTTTAACTTGGAATATCGAAGAATCGGTTCAGATGAGGCATTGGTAAGGTATTACTACTTATTGGCATAACTAGAAGATGATATGGCGTATTCCTTCAGAAACCTTTCTGGATAGTGGAATTCCCGAATGATGAGACAGCACAAAAATTGGCCTCTCGGTCGATTGGATTAAAGGCTATATTCGAATTGTGGTCACATGGCCAAAATTTTCATAACTTCCACACAAATTTAAAAATGTATGTGGACGCCAATAAGACTGCTGTAAATCGGTATTTCCAAAGGGATTGCAGTTTTAAAATAACAGTGGAAACGTACAATAAGCATTTCACGCAAAAGGAGAAGATACAGAAAATAGAAACTATGGATTACTTGCCATTGGAAGGCTCTGTTGATCTGAAAGCACCTCAAGTGGAATGGTGGTATATAGAGTTTTGGGGGTTGGACCCTACGCAAGTACCTGAACAGCCAGAGGACGTATTATTTGGCCGATGGGTAAGTTATAACTGACATAAGGAGATGTATTTTTTCTATCCACTAAATATATACGTAGTTGTACAATGGACAACGGCATTTAATCAAAGATATGTCTTTGAAAACTCGCAAATTTATTGGTAACACCAGCATGGATGCTCAGCTGAGTTTACTTATGGCCAATCAGGCTTTGGTAAGCGAAGGCGATTTGGTTTTTGATCCATTTGTGGGAACAGGATCTTTACTAGTCAGTGCTGCTAAGTTCGGTGGTTATGTTCTGGGAGCTGATATTGATTTTATGATGCTACACGCCCGCGCTAGACCCAGCCGTATATCACAAAAAGTCCGAGAAAAAGATGAAAGCATACGGGCTAATTTGGAACAATACGGTTGTGAAGGTCGCTATATGGATGTAGTTGTTGCAGATTTTTCAAATCCTCTATGGAGGTGTGCCTTGACATTTGATAGCATTATAACAGATCGTAAGCTAAAGCAAGTTTTTTAAATATTCAATAAATTTATTTTATTTTTTTTTTGTATAGCACCATATGGCATAAGAGAATCGACGGAAAAGGTGGAAACTAAGACCAGCAGTAAGCAAACAATGCGAAATCAGGATGCGCCTCATTATCCATCCACTTCGCATTACGCGCTGCAGCACTTATACAGTGACTTATTGGCATTTGCCGCTCGCCACTTAAAAATTGGGGGCAGATTGGTATGTTGGTTGCCATTTCATAGGTAAGAAAATATTGCGGAAACCATTAAAATGATGTTGCGTTGCATTTTTTTTAAGCTTTGATTGGGAAAAAAAATTAGCCATTGTCCATATTTATTATATTCACATATATTAATCTCTTCTCCTTTTTCATGATGTGCATGTAAATGAGTACAGTCCTTTCAAGTACAAAATGCTACAAAATCATTTAAAGCATTTTACATCACACACGATTTGAGCATATACAAATTGAGTAACCCAAAATTAAGATAATAATTACTTCCCAGCAGAAATGCTTGAAATTGGGATCAGAAAAAATGTATTTAACCTGTGCCTGTCATAGGAGGGCTGCAGTTTTTTGTGCTGAGTTTCAATACTTCTGCTTTGCATTTTCTGCAAAGTGAAGAAAATGTGATTTGTGATGATACCGACCATGGCGCACAATAGCGGGTTCTATCTACGATACAGCCACCTATCGTTTATTGAGCGGCGATCACCTCCATATATATGGTGAATACCTCGGGTAGTCGATTAATTATGGGTCTCACTGAATATGCGAAGCTTTTCCGTATCTCGTTCACGGGATGCAAGGGAATTTGAAAAGTTCAATATTAGTGCACTATTTTGCCATCTGAAAAAATTATTTGTGACTAGAAAATAATCGCTGTGTTCTTTACATTTACGTCATAACCCAAATAGATGAAAGTATCCGAAAAATTGGATTGCTGACGTATTCCAGGCTATCGTTCATCTCAACTTTAATTTAGATTGTTTTTTTTTTTTTTTTTTTTTTTTTTTTTTTTGGTAACAATTGAGGGTAATTTTAACCTTAATCGTTTTTACGAAAGGATTTTTGTCTTCTAAATTTTTTAAGAGCTGATTTTTTCTTTTCACAGAGAAGATTATACCGACAAAATGATACCACAACATACCAATCTGTTGCTAATTTCAAATTGTGAGCAGCCATTGAGTGGACAAACCGCTAGGCGACTGCTAACCTATGAAAAACATTCGGCATTTCCGGCGGTCACTATAGATGAAGGTGAAATAGTATGCGATGAAGCATATACGCTCGATTTTCGAGAACGCTATTTTGACAATGGCCTAGAAAGTAGAACCGAAAGGCGCTTGCGTAAAGCTGAGCTAAGAGAACAGGGGCGTTTAGAGGCTTTAAAACGTGGAAAACAAGTGACAGATGGCAAACTACAAAAGCGCAATTTAAATAAAGCTAGATTTGAATTTAACAATAAATAAATATTTGAGTAAACATCGAAATTTATTTTTTAGTTGTTGGTGATCTTAAAACTAAACATTAAGAAGCTTGTCAAGTAAATCGTTGCATTTGTATGCAGGCTTTTCTTCGACTTCGCAGTTAAATACTCGTCCGAAAGTTTCAGTCAATTTCTCTGAGGCTTCCTCTGTTGTTACTTTCCTTTTCAATTCCTGACTCAGAGAAGTTACGCCTTTACCTTCTATACCACATGGTACAATATGTTCGAACCATGTCAAGTCTGTGCAACAGTTGAAACCAATCCCATGTGTAGTGACGTATCGGGAGCCATGAACTCCAATCGCACAAATTTTGCGGTCATTTACCCATATGCCCGTGTCTTGTGTAGTTGTAGCATTCATTATGCCCATCATTTTGCAGGTCTCTATTACCATTTGCTCTAAGTAGGCCACATACCAACGCATGCTGGGTTTAAATTGTTTTAAATGTAGCAAAGGATATGCCACTAGCTGGCCAGGACCATGAAATGTGATTAGGCCACCCCGATTTGTGCGGTAAAATTCCGCTCCTAACTTGACAAGTTTTTGCTCGTCTTCCAAGGTATATCCTTTAGTTCGTATTCCTATCGTGTAGACAGGTTGAAATTCTTGAAGTACCAAATAATTTTGAAAATTCATAAACGGTTCGTTTGGTTGATTTGTTAAAAACTTTTGCAATTGCAAACCAGTTTGGTAATTTATTTTACCGACTTTAATAACTTTAACTAAAGGTCTGATTTTGGTCATTTTTTTACATAATGTGCAACAATATTTAGAGAACGTTTGTTTATATTCTTCCGGTAAACAGAAACACAGCTGCAAAAATTCAAATCCAACAGCTGTTCGTTTGTTTGCGCTGTAATGGGAGATTCCACTCAGCGATGATAATGTTGGTAACCGACTTAAGTGTACAACGACTTAAGTGTACTTTAGTGCGCTTAATACATAACAGTCCGTTCATATTGTAATGAAAATGCTTAATTTGCAGTAGATCGACGGCAGAAATGGGATTGTTAAGCTGGTGCATCCTGACATTTTACGGAGTTTATAGAACTATGAATGTAAGAAATTTAGACAACAACTTTAATATTGCAATATTTCAGATCCGGCAATAATATTCTTGTCACAATGAAACAATATTTTCCATGTGACCGACACAAAGTCTAAGACAGGAAGTTAATAGGAGATGAGACTTTTTGTTATGAAAATAAACAAATTCTAAATAAGGATTTCTATTTAAATATTTTTCGGCGTTTAGGGAAGAGACTAGGCCATTGAAATATTGGACTGGTTTACAAGGAGATGAGACATGAGCTGTACTTGAGAGGTGAAAAAGGTCCGGCGTATAGTGGTTGTAATGGTTTCTTGATAAATCTTTCGCAGAGAAACAAATAGAACTTAAAGATTTAAGATTTTGGAAAATATTTATAGTGGCTCGTTTTGTATATAACTGGAATTGGCATCAACGCGGTGCATGACAACCGTATTGCTATGTTGTATGCTGTTAGAGAAATAAGATATTCAAAAAACATGTGGTTTTCAATTCATTTTACCATTAAAAATTGTTGTTTTCACTGCGTTTAAGAACTATTACGATATTTCATAATATTAAAGATATTTGATATTAAAGATCAAAAATATTTTATTAATTATATTTTTCTTGAAAAAATATCGCAGCATCAGTGTAAAAAAATTATAATCTAAACAGCTTTCGATTTCAACGGCTTCAATTTGGATTTCGAAACGAAAACACTGTACTATAATGCCCTTACAGCTTAATACAATTGCGAGACATAAAATTCTGTTCATCGTTGGCAAGAAAAACAAATGACGAAGTACTGCAACCACCTTCAGGGTGCTTGTTGTCTGACGTTTTCTCTTATCATCTTTCGTATGACCAAGTGGCGTTTGGATCAAGCAAAAACATTTCTTGTCGGATTATTGTTTGCTTTTAATTAAATAATAACGAAAAGAATAATGAACATTTCCAGTGCGGGCTCTTAAAAGGAAATTTCCAATTAAATCCGCGCATGTTAGTGAAGTGATTTGATGTTAAAGGATATGTCCTCAAAAGACGTTAGAAAAAGTTTCAATGAAATCTTGTGTATTGGTAATATATATAGTGAGTGTGAGTGGTGGAGAGAGGAAACGAAGTAAATGAATGAAAAAATTAGTTGTGCTGTTTTTTGCTATTAAAATCGGAGCAACACCACGTAAACGCTGTCGTCGTCTTCATCTTTTGTGTAATGTCAACGCCATCACAAAACGATGGTGGCTCTTCTGGGGGAGAAGAATTTTATAGAAATGGCATGAATCCGAATTTGCCACAACAACTGCCACAACTACAGCAATATGTGAATGGAGTGGGATTGCCTCCGCAGGCGGCACAGGCTGCAGCACATCCTCCATTGGCAGGGCAACATCAGGCGCCCCCACCGCCTCCGCCACAATTTGTGCATTGGGCAAATCCCTTGATGGGTGGATCTCCTTTTTTGCAACATGCACCCCCTCAGCAGCTCTTCAACGACGTGTTGTTCAATTTACAGGCTCAGGCTGCTTTTGCCGCTTCGGTCCCACCTACGCCGGTTTCGCCAGCAGGATCTCAGCAGGAAACATACTCCGTGTTGAGGGTGGGTAATGGTAACTTCTTGAAAATTTATCATTGTCCGGAAAATGCCATGGGCCCTATGCCAGGGGAAACGTCGTTTACCCCTCTGCATCACCCCTATGGTGGTCAACCGCAGCAGCAGCCAAATGCTTATCACCACATAAACCAAACGTCGCAGCAACAGACGCAATCACCCATGCCTCCTCCACCGCCAAATTCCAACAGCGGTCCTCCACAAGTTTTTAATAGCTATGAATTGTTCTCAAGCAATACGTTCACCCAACTGCCAACAGCTGAAATGCCACCTGTTCTGTTGCTTGGTCCAAATAGCAATGCAAACAATAATAGCAACATCAATGAGCCCGTCTCCATGGTGGAAGAGATTATTGAAGACGAGCTGATGCAGGAACATCAGCAATTGAAAGGAGAAACTAAGAATATTATCACGCCTGGCAACAATATAGGAAACAATTGGCTTGGCCACTCTCCAATACCATTGTATGGTCAATTCGAGAGCACCTTGCCTCAGAAGCCAACAGAAATAGATTTCATTGTCCATGGAAACCCCCAAGAGATGAGCGAAAATGAAGTCGAAATTATTGATAGTCAGCACATTGACAGTGACAATGCAATACAAGCATCACAAAAGGCCACTCCTTTGAAACATCCGCCTAAGGAAAAGTTAATGCCATTGCAAACAACAATAACAAGCACATCTGCCACGGCAGCAGGCCTCAACCTTAATAAGTGTGAGATTCCAAGGCAGGAAGCACCCAAAAAACGCATTGTTGCCGAAGTAAAGCCAATGCGTATGACATACTCTGATGTTTTAAGTAAAATCAATAATCAAACTCAAAACTCTTCATCATATGCAACGCAGCAGAACACTCTCAACTCCAATGCAACCAGTCGCAATCAACATAAGTCGTCAGCAAAATCGTCAGCTAGCGATAATGGCAGCGTGTCTACGAACTTTTTAAGTTCGCGACGTAATTTGGAGGAATTGTCTTCATTGCGAACGTCGTCGAAGAAATCTCCAACTCATGATAATAAAGAAAATCAACAGCAGCAACAACAACTGATTAATAATAAAATTATCAATAGCAATGCGGCAACAGCGGCCCATAAACGCTCTTCTGGCGGAGCAGCAGCAACCGCCGCTATTCATAATAATGGCAATGGCATTAATCTCAGCTCTAATACAACAACTACATCACAAAGGCAATCGTCATCGGCCACAACAGCATCAATAACTACAAATCAAAAGAACGCTGCCGTACACGGTTCCAAAACAACAGCGAATGATTCACAGCAACAGCAACAACAAAGAAAACGTGCTAGTAACAAAAACATCGACATCCAAATTAATGGCGGAGGTAAGTTAGAATCTGTTATAACTAAATATAAATTGTTGCAAACAATCGTCTTTGGAACGGTCTAATTCAAATGGCAGAGGTCAAAGGATTCGCTTATGTTATATGACTGAAGAGATTTGAGAAAGAAATCAAAACAAAATCGATGCTAATGTCATAGTTGATGTGTTTTTCTAAACTACTCGCATATCACTGATATTTAGTTCAGAATTATTGTATGTGTAGCAGTTCACTTCTAAGCAAATCGAAATAGCAAAGCACCAAAAATACATCTGATCTTTACAGTACTATGTTCTGTCAAAATTGCTTATTATAAATTCAAAAACTTGATACAAGTTAATTAAGGTACAAAACAAACATACAAATACAGCATCTCAGTTTCATTTTCATATTCATTATATTCATGGAATGTGACAGTGCTTCGATCTCAGGTGATGATGAGATATTTCGATTTTTATACTTTTCACTATAGGATTGGGTTGTAATACTTATATTTTGATACTTTCACCCAAAGTAATCAAGATGTTATTTATTATTTAATAAAGCAACATAGCAAATATATTTCCACCAAATGTGTTTTATGACTTTATGGCGATTTAGTGATGTTCATCTATCTGCCTGGCAGGCTTTCTGTTCTGGACCTGGAATCCCATAGAAATTTGCGAATCTCCTAAAATTCAATTTTTTCTTTTAACTAATTCGTATACTGCAGCAAACCTAATTTGTTATTGACTTATAATACTTATAATTCACTAGGCCCATAAACTCTTAAGTTCGCATCTTTAATTTAACTGCACTAAATTTAGAAAAAATTGCTGCACTTTAAGAATTTGGTAAAGGTGTGAGAATAAAAATGGACCGCGTTATCACGCCCCATGCAAATTCACCGATTTGTCCAAATTATATTTTTACCTGTAACTTCCAATTCGTAACATAAATGTTTGTTTATTGTATTTTAATGCTGTTTGAAACTATGGAAATATCGATTGAGTAATCACGCCCCTTTCCTCGGTAGTAATAACCGATTTAATCAACATATCCTTAACTTCATACTTGGCAAGCAGTTACAAAGAATGTTGGTCAAGTTTGGCAACGGTTATGATTTTATAAACCTAAGGATTGTATAAATTATTTTTATTTATTTGTTCATCATACAGTAATATTAAGCCTTTAAGGCCAAAAAACACTTATATTACTTTGAATAAAATTCTGAATAGATATATAAGGAAAACAAACTGTACATCATGAATAAATATATGTTCATATACATATGTACTAGTTATCTTTAGCGTTGGTCCCATCCGTAATTTCTTTATAAAGATACTAAAAAAAAGGATATGATATGGAGAAATGCAAGTCCTTATTAGCAGCAAGCACATAAAAAGCATAAGAAAAAGTTAAATTTGACTTTATGTCAAGGAGAAAAACCGCAGGATCCTTAATCGAAATGCTCTATATGTATAAGAGAATATGCGTAATTCATTGGGCAAATTATTCCAGCACCGAGCGATTCTGACAACAAATGACTTTTCATATACCGAACTGAATATTCCCGGAATAATAATCTGAGGGTTTCTCCTTGAACGCGAAAAATTGAAAAACCTACATATTGGGGCAGGCACACCACTACTAAACGTTTTATAGAAAAAAAGCAAGTTCCGAAAGCGAATATAATCATTGAATGAAGTTCCTAATACCATCCTAACTTGTTCAGAAATATGTTCACGTCTACGAATTTTGTATATAAACCTGGTGATTGAGTTCATTACTTTTTTCAACTTTCCAAGATTTCTGGAAATCGTTCCAGATACCACCTCAATTCCGTACAAAATGTGCGGAATAAGAATGGCCCAAGCCAGCTTAAATTTGACCCGAAGTGGCAAATAGATATCTGTCGAATATAGCTTTCGCAAAATACCGTATACTTTTGAATGGACAAAATCGATATGTGATTCAAAGTTTAACTTATTGTCTACAGTGATTCCTAAGCATTTGTAGCTATCAACAAATTCCACTCTAGATTGTCCCAAAAAAACATGCAAATCATCAGCATGTCCAACCATATGACCGAACATCATTGCTTTAGTCTTTGAAGGATTAATCTTCAAAGAATTCTGGCGAGCCCACTGTAAAGTTTATTATATAAATATTAGGTGCGCAACTAGGTTTTCGCTGTTTTTTTTTTTATATAAAAACGCAATTTTATTATGAAAACATGTTTACAATTGATTCATTGAAAGTATTGCCCATCGCTAGCTACTACTTTCCCCATTTTTCTGGCAAAGCTCGAATTCCATCACTGAAATACTGTTCATCTTTTGAGGCTATCTTCAGAATATGACGGATGGAGTAAGACTTCCCATTTCAGCGTTTCCAGGTAGGCTTTAACGAGCTTGGCCACGTGAGACCGATTGTTGTCGTGCTGAAGAATCACTGTTTCGTGCCTCTCTGCGTATTATGCGTGGTTCTCGCACATAGCTTGGCCCAATCGCATTAATTGAAGTCGATACCGATCCCCAGTGATAGTTTCGGTTGATTGCAACAGCTAGTAATAAATAAAACTAAGCTGGTCCCACCAAATACAGAGCATAACCTTCGCTGCATGAATATTCGGCCGAGACGACAACGTAGAAGCATGACTGTGCAGCCTCTATGACTCCCTTTTCTTTGGATTGCTGTAATCAATCCTCTTATCATCCATTACAATACGATGAAGTAGTTGTTCACAAGCAAAAAAAGGACGCTCAACGTCCTTTGGCTTCAACTCATAAGGAACCCAAGTTCCTTGCTTTTGAATCATTCCCAACGCATGCAACCGCTTGGAAATGGCTTGGCGGGTAACTCCTCATACTGAAGCAAGCTCTACCTGCGTTCTTCTTCGAAGGTCGTCAACATCAAAATCATCGTCTTTAAGGCGACGGAACCAATCTCGACACGTTGTTTCACTTAAAGCAGCAACTCCGTAAACGTTTTGAAACATATGACGATTATTTGTCACAAAATCATACATATTCACACAACCAAAAGAATATGACGTAAAAAGAAAATCACTATGGTGTCGAGGCGGAATGTTTACCATAAGCCTAAGCTTGGCCCATGACATTTAGGTTATGGCAGAATCACTTACAACTGGCGCCATCTATTGGCAAACAGCGGAAACATAGTTGTGCACCTAATATATTATAAACCCGGACTTTGCCACATGAAAAAAATTTACACGCACTAGATAGAACTAAAGACGCATCTGGATAAATTAGATTTTTTTTGGCAAATTCCTTTTTTTTAATTCCTCTGTTTCATTTGTTCATTGTAATATTAAAGCTATGACCGCTAAAAATACATAATACATTTTACATTTCAGAAGATCTGAATAAAAACTTAAAGTAACTAAAAAGAATTAGAAAAAAAATTATCAGAATAGTGTGAACAATATTTATAATAATCGCAACAGATTATCGGCTTCCCTGCCATAATTATAAAGAATAGAATTAGAAAACAATAAAATGTAGATCAAATTGAATTAGGTTCTTATAAGTCACAGCTTTTTTATTTATTCACCTTATTAAATATTGATGTATTGAAAAAATTTCAAAGGAATAACAAAAGCAAAAAATATTTCAAAAGAAAAGCATATTATGAAAAATGGTTTATAAGTTTCCGCTCAAAAACAGTGTTGGAATAAGAAAAAATTCGCAAGTCAGAACTCAGCAAAAACATTGCATATCAAATATTGCGGTATTAACCGCAACTACTCCTCCGTCAGTTGTGCAAATTTGACTGAAACTCCAATGAATTTAACATTGGGTAGTAATAAAAGGCAAGTACTTCAAATTTGTCAAATTTCTTTCAGTATAAATTATATAATGTTAATGATGTTAATAATTTCAAATATAGTGCAAACTAAGGTTTTAACAAATAAAAATAGAATAGTTTATCGACCCATATAATGCATTAAATTATAATAAATTGAGAGGAACTGCATATCTCCATATATTATAACATATTTCCACTTAACTTACTACCGTTGTATTAAAATTCACGCCGCAATAACTTTCCAAGGAAACTTCTCATTAAAAGCAGAATATTTCATTGTATCAAACCGCTATTTTTCTGAAATAGCATTATTATTACTAATTTCAAATAGTATACATTTACATTATTGGTAGCATCTGGAAGCACTTTTGCTGGAAATAGAGAATCGACACATGGTGCTATCTGGTCACAAATAAAAATATTCTTTCTTCTAGAGCATTTCCTTTTTTGTTTGCTGGGAAATTAAAGAGTTCCACCAATACGCAATCCTAACTAAAAATAAATTTTTCATGCATTGAGTTCGAAATTCAATATTCATTATAATTTGTGCATGCCTCTTCGCACGAGACAAATTAAATTGTACGAATTGCGAACATACATATAACTTTCAAAAGAATAAACTAAATAACGTTTGACATAACCGGAATTATGTTCACGTCCTGGAATATCATAAACAAAAAATATAATTTTGTGTTAACTCGCTTTAATCTTACTATGTTTCTAGAAAAAGAACCGTATTTTTCAGTTGCATTTTTGCGAAAAACGAAATCAGTTTGAGTCTCAAAACTGTTAATGATAATACCCAAACACTTATGGTGGCCAACGAAATCAATTTTGGAGTTTCCAAGTAAATGTTTAAATCAATGTCAGTGCAATGCAATTGTTGGAATAAACTTACTTTTGTTTTGGTTGCATTTATGGTTAAAGAATTCCGCGAAGTCCAAAGTGAAAGACATTAAAGGTAATAACTTATAACATTCTCAAAAACTTGAATAAAATTGTAATCTTCACTACATTGTTCGGGGATAATTATTTCCCAGATGTCGTTCATATGAATTTTGTTTAGTAGGTTGGATAATTGTTAATGCTTGCCTATGCTGATGATGTTCAATGGAAGTTACCACAATGATGACGTTATTCAAGCAAAAATTGGGGATGTATTCCAACATTTCTTTGTGTGGATGTCCTCAAATAAACTTGAACTGAATCTGTCTAAGACAAAATCAATGTGGCTTGTTTCCCATCTATGCGAATTAAATTTGTCTTACAATGGGTTAGCTATGTATATTGAATTTGCGCGTAGTATTGAATGTTTGGACGTTATAACTGATGATAAGCTCTCATTTGATTTGCATATTGATAGAGTAGTTTCACGCGGAAACATGACCCTTTAACAGTTGTATAATTTCGATTTAATAATTGCACTTCGTGTTAAACGCAAATTAAGACACGGTTTAACAATACTGAATTTAAATTATTATATAGAAATATCTGCCGGTACAGTTAAAAGCAATATAAAGAAAATCCATTTGTCTTTCAATCGTGCTATACGTTATTTCTTCTTCGCCTTCGTCCATTCGTATATGTGTCTCCGTTTATGATACAATTTCTAGGTTGTTGTTATTTTCCTAATTTTGTAGTTATATAGTTATAGTTAGTTTTTTAATTCCATTAAAAATCAATCATCGGTGTTTCTTAGAGATTTATTCAAATGCCCTCGATGAATTCGCACTAATCAATTGATTATCCATAACACAAAAAATTATATGAGCAAATCTTTTTAAGTGAGAGTAGCCAAGCGGTTTAACAAGTTTCCAAACATGTTAAAAATGTCTTCTCCATCCCCAAACACTTACAAAAAGGGATTTCTTGTGTATTTCATTGATATTCCTCGTCGATAATTATTCACTTATGAACTATTTCTTCTTTAATACTGCCGTCGGATAATATGCTGTTTTTTTTCATTTTGAACATGGTTATAGCTGAAATTATTTTTTTACTATTACTTGTACAGTATCCTAGTTACTTAGTTAATTAAATCTTAGAAAAAGTACTGGTAGTTATTAACTTTTACCATTTAATCCGTTATTAAAGTTTTGCCATATTATGGAGTAGTTGCAAATTCCAATTAAAATTATAATTCTTTATATTAATTTAATTTAATTTATTTATTTTGGTTTGTAACTTAAAGCCTTCCGGCCAATTATAACTAAATTACAATATGCAACAATTCATCCATTATATTTAATCTGCTCAATAATATAAATAAAAAAAAAACTCGTAATAAAAATTAAATATAAAATTTATAAAAATACCTATATAATATGATTTTAAAGAAGGTATGATTATTAAAAAAAAAAAATATGAAAGAAGACTAATTTAGAAGTTAGAAATTAATCGGTACATAATCTGGAAATATAAGATAATCGGTATGTAACAAAGGCTGCTCACAATTTAATTGAAAACACAATTTTACAGGAAAGTCTGTTGCAGAATGTGCCTTTGCAAGAATCAGGACATAATTTAAAACATTTCAAATGCCTTGGTAGTAAATTGTATATTCATGCTACTCTTACTTAAAATCACGACTCATGAGTGTGGTTATTTCAGGAATAAGAAGCTGCTTATTACGACTGGAATGTGAAACGAATTAAAAAGAAATTGAGGACTACACAGTCGAAAAACTTTATAAAATAAGAATACAGACTTCAAATCGACATAATTTTTAAAACTACAGCCCAAGAAACAGACCGTGTTATACGACGCCTCATTGAATACAAATATCTCATAACTCTATTATTTTATTTTTTTTCCAAAAAAAAAAAAAAAAGTAATACTAAGCCCTTAAGGCCAAAAATGCGTATTACGCAGCAATAAATTCCTGAGTATCTATAACACTCTTAAATCTATTTAAATAGATGTATAAATATATATACATATATGTATATGTATATATATGTATACAAATTAATATTATCACCAACGTATTAAACGCAAATGCTAGGACGAAAAACAAACAACATGAACAATTCTAATAAGTGAAGTAGACTGTAATTGTAAATCATATTTTTCTGCTATTAAGATACCCCAAATTTGTATAACATTGGCATTGTATATGTAAAGTAAATATGTAAAGGAAATATGTAGTAATATTGTAATTTAATCAAACCGACCTTAAGGCTTCAAAACCGTAGCCTGAGAAAAAGCTGAATGTAGTGATAGATTATTTGAATATTTAACGTTTAAATTAAGAAATTGAACCCTTCCAGTCAAGTATGACATAACTACTTTACACGCTGACACAGAACATTTAAACTCTTTATGTAATTGAAGGCTTTAGTAAGGTCCCGTAAGCTGTGAGAGCAGCTTTGTTGTATTATCTTGTCATGTAATCTTCTGTCTTTCAAAGTGTTACTCTCGTTAATAAGCTTTTATTCACACATACTTACAATTTTTTTTTTATGTAACGTTTTTGCTATACTTATCACGAATATAATATTTAATTATTTGTCTTCAAATAGCAACATTTAAACATTAAAAAAGTGAGATGCACTTTTTTAACTTGCAATTCTTAGCACAATTTTTACTTTTTGCACGACTTTATTAAATATAATTTTTTTATGCTTTTACATTTTTGTGGCTGGGCAGCCAATAAGTTTGAAGTTAAACTTCTTATTAATATTGTATATATTAATATTAAATTTATAATATATGTGAATTGAATAACGCATCTGTTCACGATGTTATGGGATATGTAATATATCGTATCGGCCAAAAAGGCTTTTGTATTACATAATGAACTGCAAACTAATAAACACGTATGAGTTCAACTCTTAATTTGTATTCCGCCAGATTTCGAACGGCATGAACATTTTAAGATTTCTAACATTTGACTGTTGTCCATACAAGCATTTCCTAAAATATGTTTAATATTTCATGACTATGAAAGAGGCACAACTTGTGCTATGTATTGAAAAATACTCGCACTATATTTATTAAACAATGCTCATTCAAAATTACATTTCTGAGAGTCTTCTTTCAAATTAACGCCGGTTTTAATTTTTTCGTTGTTGCGCACCCATTTGCCTCTATCCTAGGGATGCTATTGCCCGGCAAATATCACCAGAGATTTTTCATAATAATTTAAGCTAGTTTTAAGGTAATTGAATTTTCGTCTCCCATTTCTCTCATTAAATACCTCTTTCATTTTCGCTTTTATATCTTATCCTTGATTTTACTCATATCTTTAACATAGCCTTTAAATCTTAAAGGTATCAATATTAAGTCTTTTTCAAAACAAGTCTAAAACGAAATGCCCTGAGTTTATTATAACGTTTAAACGGAAATCCCAGACGTTTCCTATTTATTCAAAAGAAAAGTTCTCTCCATTTACCAGTGGTCGTTTAAAAAAATAGTGCTTATTTTCAAAACTCAATATGTTACAGTGTGTTTTGATGATCAATTGCCATCCAACTTTAAAGAGATGTTGTTAGCATGTGCAGGAATATGTGGAAAGTCAAGCAGAAACTATTTCAATAAATTTAATTTAGTTTAATCAATCTGTTATAGATTATTTTATTTTCTGTTCTAATAGCCATATTTTGGTATAATTGCAGACAATTTGCCCAAAATGGACTTGTTTTACTTTTGTTTTTTATAGTATTTCGCATTTTCTTAAAAAACATAATTTTGTTGGTTGGTTGAAATACGTTATTTTGGATTCGGGTTTTGCGATTTTTTCTCCGAACATACACAGTTTTGTCAAGCAAAACAGATTCAGTAATATAATTTGTTGTATGTTAAACCAGCGCTGAAAACCATGTGCAATTTTGTGCCCATTCAGATCAAGAATTCGCTGCACCTTCTATGGTTTAGGTTAATGAAACTGTATTTTTAGTTCATTCGAACCATGGGAACAAAATTATTTTATATTCCATGTATAGGATATAAAAGAGCTTCTCACATTAAGTGAGCGTACATGCATTTTACTTTTGAAACCACTCAACGGAAGCTATAGTTTAATGACAATTCTAAACACTAGCTTGGAAAGGTTTTTGCTAAAATTGTCAATTACTTGGCTAATTGGCAGATGACTGTATTATGGCTCGAACCCACGATAATCTGAACGATAGTTTCGTGTACTAACTACTGTGGTAGTAGCTTGGTTGCCATGTAATTCGCTTAATATGAATATTAAACAAATTATGGATAAGTAGAACTCTATAGGGTCAAATTAATTTTTTTTTTAATGTTTTTCAATATCCACGTCTTTAATAGTTTGCATGAATTTTTCTACCAAGTGAGCCCGTATAATATTTTTAGTTAACGAATAAAAGGTAAACTTGATAAAAAATTACTGACCAATCCAAAATTTTTCTAGAGCTGCGTTAAGCTCTTGTATGGCCAGATTTTTCCATGATGTCGTGGACGATGTACGCCAGTTAAGTGATTGAGCCAAAAATGATCTGTGTTTCCTTTTGGATCGATTATGCTAAATTTTGAACGTAGTCTGCGTATGACAACGATTCTTTTTCATGCAAAATTTCTCCGTCCCGGACGTTTGCGGTCGGACAGACGGACGGATGAATATTCTTAAATCGACATAGATCTTTACGGCTATCGATAATATGTATACTGTATGGAGTCGCACATGAGTATTTATAGTTTTTGCAAACTGAACGACGAACTTAGTATACTCATATCCTGTCTGTCGAAGTTTGTAATAAGCAAAATAATAGGATTGAAAAAAGATCCTCAGGATTTTATTTTACAAATGGTATAAGGAAAATTATGCCTCCTCATGAGCCACCTAAAAAGCTACAGGTTGGTCAGGTTGTTGTTATTTTCTTATGTGTTTACTGAAAGCATAGATATGACTTTGTCGCAAAGAATGCAACAGAACTCTTAGGGTGCTCATTGAAACATATTGTTAGATTTTAGATAATCCCATTTCTCTATAAGCTAATTTATTATTACTTTTAAGAAACTCCATATTTTGTTAATTTTCGAACCATTAATGCTGATAATTTGCAATAATTTTCTATTACATTTTTCATTTTCAAAGAATGTCTTCTGGGAAATGTATTTGCAACATAATTTAGGTAGTTTATAGTTACTACCAGCACATTCTATTGATAGCAGATATTTCCTTAGCAATTTTTTTCACTCATTGGCGGCGAGTTCCATTCCGTCTTTTTGTTTGTTTTTACTGCTTTCATAATCGATTTACTTAACAGTATAAATCTTGGTAGAAGTAGACAGGATGAGTTATTTTTAAAAATTCATGTTATGTGCACGGTATGCTAATTTCACCGAGCTACAGAAATATGCCTGTGGAATTTGAACGCTACCCAAGGGCATTTGAATAATAATTGCTATGCGCGGTACTTGAATAATCTGAAATATAACTTTGCTGAAAAACCAAAGTCTTGCTATGAATTTGTGAGCTCTAAACGTAAGCCGACGTCGTTCCCTAAAAACTGAAATGCATTGTATTTCAACGATAATTCGTCACCTGATAATCTTGTTATTGAAAATGTGTTCGCAGATTTTGTTCAATCGACGTATAAGAATTCGGACTGTAATACTCAGTATGCATCGCAATATCTTTATCATATTGAGAATACTTACATTTCAAGTGTTTTCAGTTGTTATTTTCCAAAAAGTATTCAAATAAAAGGTTTCCCTGCTTTTATTTTGAGAGGATGCACAAAAATCTTAGATTTTCTTTCAACTTTAATTTTTAATAAACTTTTACAAATTGAGTATTTTCTATCGCTTTGGAAAGGATTTTTTACTATACCGCTACAGAAGTCTGGTGGGGAAAAACATCATTGGTAATTACAGGGTCAGAGAAAAGCTCCTGTAATTGGTAATGGAGAAACTTGTTACTGAGAATATTGTATTTCAATTGAAGTCATTTACATCATTGAAACAACATGACTTTCTTAAAACACGTTGGTCTATTGTCACTAATTTCTTAAATTAACGACTTGTATGTATTTTTGGGTTTTGTTGAAAAGAAATAAACTGATGTAATTTACACTAATTTCAGTAATTCTTTGACAGGGTTGATCATGATATTTTAATAATGTTAATGTTAAATCTCCTTTGAATCAAATCGTACATTTCGTCTTGAATACAATAAGTAACATTTTGTAATGTGGTGTCTAAGACATCTGGTGTTGCCTAGGCTAGTCATTTGGTTTCCTTGCTTTTTTGTTATTTTTGAAAGTAGTAGCATTCTTATGTATGTTGTTATCAAATTATTTTGTAGTTATAGCGAGACATTTTTATTGAATTCCAGAGCGATATTGACCTTTTTGGGGAGAGTTGCAGGATTGACTAATGGAACTTAACCTTAAAAGCGGTCATGTGAGCAAGATTGGCAATAAGTCAAGATCAATATAATACAAAATTATTATATATATTTCTCGTAAAACTTGTACTTGAATATGCTTCTATTCTACCGGGTACTCTTATGCCTTTCGAAGAATTTGTTGTGACTATAACCAGTTGTACAATTGTAATATAGAAATGATAAAGCTTTGCATAATCAGACATTTGCATTGAATTTTCTTATTGCAACTAAATTTTCGAGTTATTTAATATTTTTCTCATTAAATATATCCCTTTCATTTTCTCTTTTATATTTAACCCTTGATTTCATCCATCTCTTCAACCTATCCTTTAAATTTTCAATCCTTCTTGTTACCATCCCAAGTCTCTCTTTGTTAGATCTTTGCAAAATAAGTGTAAAATGGAATGCCCTGAATTTATTATAACATCTGAATGGAAATCCCGGACGTTGTGACAACAATTAGTTCCGTAATTTGGTGATTTACATTTGTAATATCGAAATGATAAAGCTTTCTATAATCAGATATATCAATTGAATTTTGTTATTGCTACTAAATTCTCGAGCTATTTTGTTTTTTTTTTTATTGCTTGTGAATTTATTCTATCGTCTATCAGCTTTTAATTTTTTCTGCTTGCCAATTGTATCTTACTACCTAATCCACCAAAATCCGGACTTTGATGTGGTAATTGGGTGGCGAAGAACAATCGATTAAAAAATAAAAAACCGAAAGGATTTTTACTGTATTGTCATGGCCTATCATCCCTGTCGTCATCTTGAGATACCGCGGCCTATGCCGTTACTTAAACGGAGGATTGTGTAGATGTTAAGTAAAATGATGCTACTGGACGAAATTTCAGGCTCCATCATAGCTTAGCTTCCACTTTCTGCACAATATTGTCACAACTGGGGCTTGGATGATTGTAGACTACAATTGTCAGTGAGCCAGCTAATATCAGTTATGCCCCTGTGATAAGCTCCACATGGGATATATACCAAATATTTAGATGTGAGCGCAAGCACATTTCTGATATCGACATCTTTTTGAACTCATTCTGCACTGTCGCACAATTTTTGAGTTTGGTCTAGAGAGGGGACATTGGACCATTTTAAAAAATTAAGTTTAAAAATGATTATGTAGCTGTACTGCAGAGGTGATATTCCTTTATGGATATATTTTATCGAAATTTCACCTTACATATAATCCGATTATCTTGTAATCATTTTTTGCCTTGACAATTCTATATTTCTATTAGAAGAATGCTTTTCCCTGGGAAAATCTAAATTTTTTTAAAAAATGATTTTTACTTCAAATTTGAAATAATAATCATTATGATGTGGAATACAAATATATTCATTTGTGTATTACCAGGAAAGAGTTCCAACGACGCTCGTGCAGCCGTAAAGAATAATGGCAACAACTCAAACAACCCAACAGCCACTGGAAATGTATATAATGCTACCAATAATACGTATGCTCGCAAAACTACCAAGTCTCAAAATTCCAGCAGCAATTCATCGTATGCTTCATCAGGCAGTTCAGGACAACAGCGATCGCGCTATCAAAACAATTCAAATGCATCGTATTCGTATTCATCGACGAAACGTAATCGCAACAGCAGTTCATACGGGGCATCATCTTCGTTGAACAACTCTTCGTACAACCATGGATACAATAGTAATCGCAATTATGAACTGGCAAAACGTTTTCTGCATGCATGGTACACCTACACTTTAAAAATATTGATATGGCTGTTCAATTTGGTCTATGATATTGTTGTGGTTGGCTGTAGCATACTCTACGATCGCTTGACCTCTGGCTATGAATATTGTCGTATATATGCGAAACAATTGTATAGAGATTTAAAACAAAATTCGAATAAGCCAGGTATATGGTTTAAGAACACATGTCGACGCTTTGATGCAAGATTCTCGAAAAATAGCAAGTGGGCAATATGGCGAAAGTTTTACAAGAAGAGGCCGCCTGAGGCATCCAGTGAAGCAACTAAAACTGGGCGGTTACCGCAAACTGGAGAAGAGGCCATGTACCAATTATTAAATTGCAAAGGGAAAGACGCCTATAGGTGAGAAAATAGATTATTATAAATAATATGTTTATATAAATGTAAATACGATTTGTTTGCCCTTCTAGTATTTTGGGAGTTCCTCCAAATAGTTCCCAGGAACAAATTCGCAAACATTATAAGAAAATAGCTGTTCTTGTACATCCGGATAAGAACAAGCAGCCTGGAGCCGAAGAAGCTTTTAAAGTTCTTCAAAGGGCATTTGAATTAATAGGAGAACCGGTAAATATTTGCATAAACGAGACAATTTTATTTGTTCATTCCTTTTTCATACTTTCTTTTCTTTTTTAACATTCGATCCTTTAGGAAAATCGTCTATCATATGATCAAAGTTTGGCTGAAGCACTTCATGCTGAAAAAGCGTGGACTGAACTTCATGATCTACTATCACAATTGCAAACGAAGATAACGGAAGCCGCTAATACCATAAGGTAGGTCATGCATGCTTTACATTTTGTACATATATATGTATAAAATTTGTAGCTATTTTTGGGATTTTTTATTCGAATGCGGTATCTAACAAAAAACTAAGTATAGTTTGCTTTCGGAAGACGTATATTTTTAGAACCAAAACATTATATTGGCCGGCAGAAAAGCAAAATCGGTGATAAAATACATGGGTTGGCCGTTAAACGAGATTTCCAGTGGTTAGAATCTCAGATGACCTTTGTCAGATAAATGAATAGATTATGTCCGGCACTGCTAAAATCATTAAATTAAAAAATTGCGCATTTCCGATTTTACTTTACAAAATTCGCATAATGATCAGAGACAAATGAAAATGATTCTCGGCATCGTAAAATTCTATAGGAACAAAAATGCTGGCGCTATATTATACAGAATAGCTAGCGGAAAAAACGCACCGTGTTACCAAGATAAAGGATCAAACGATAGATATTTCGGTTCTTTTCAATGCGAATATTATTTGTCGAAAATTGGAAGATGTTACTGCAGCAATAATATAGCCTCAGATCTATAGATTTCGTCACAAAACCCTCCTTGCCAAATAAATGAGTAGTTGGACACACATACAGTGATTATATACATATGTTCTTGTAATACAGAGCTCCGGATAAAGATGTAAAAAACTGAAATAATTTGGGGAGTTTTCGAGAGAAAAATGTTTATAAGACTCAAAGATATGTTATTAAGCAAAATTAATTTAATAAATCTCTATAAATTACGGATCGATTTTATCTACCATAATTTCAGCTGTACCAAACAGTTGAGGTTCGTATGAAGAAAATAAACTAAAGTTTTAACTTCACCGATATAATTTTTGTTGTTTTTTTCTTTACAACAATTCGTTATATAAACTCGGCTTTGATATTGGAGGAAAAGATAGGGAACTATTGAACGCCGAAATGCCTCCAAATTTCATACTAAATAAGGCAGTATAAATGTTTGCATTTTTTTACTCGAAATCCCTATCTTGTATTTGGTGTGCCATTGTCATGACTTTTTTTATTCGAAAATAGAATTTAAAATTATTAAATGACCATTGCAGTAGTAAAAAAATAGTAAAATATAGTAAAAAAAACAAAATGCAGCTTTCTATCTTTATTCATATATACATTTGTCATGCTTTTATCTATAGATGTAGTACTTGCGGCCTGCGTCATCCTCGTAAGATAACAGATCGTCCCCACTATGCGGCTCGAGAATGTGCCTCTTGCAAGATAAGGCATTCGGCCAGAGAGGTAAAGAAGATATATCACAAAAAATTATTTAAATATGCAATGTTATCAACAAATTGCTATGATTATAGGGTGATATTTGGGCTGAAACTAGTATGCTAGGATTACGTTGGAAATATTTGGCTTTAATGGAAGGTAAAGTATATGACATCACAGAGTGGGCTAATTGCCAGAAGGGTGCATTAGCCCATTTAGAACCGAATTCGCATATGGTACAATATCGCATTGTAAGAGGTGCCCAGCAGCAGCAACAACAACAGCAGCAGCAAAAACAACAAACACATCATCAACAACAACCACACCAACAACATACTGGATCTCATTATCCCGGCGCTGGACCTGGTGGTAAATTTAAACGTGATAATATACCAACCAGGTGGGTTTATATTTATTTTCTTTTATTGTGATATATATTAAATCGATAATTTTCAATACATTGTTGTAGCGAGGCATCTTTACATGAGTTCCTTGACAATTTATATAGTGGCCAGCACCCTCAACAGCAACAGAATACCTCCGCATATGCCGGTTCTAGCCGTCGACGAAATCGCCGTAATTAATTAATTTCATTCATTTGAATGAATTTGCTTGTCTGTCTTACCAATTGCGCCAATCCTCAAAAATTGTTTTAATCTCCTCTCCTCAGCTGACTTTTTTTTTAATTGTTTCATATAGATTACCCCGTTTCTGCCATTTATTACAAAGTCTGTTGCTATTCCTAAAAGTTGTTTGGTACATCACCTATTCTATCGAATTTCTCTCGTTTCTTTTTGTTAATATTTATTATTAACTTTCCTCTTTTCAATTTTTTTGTTTATAAAGCTTCCTTAGTTTATAATTCTAATTTTATTGATTTTACAATATTTTAGTTTTTAATATAAATATATATACGTTAGAAATTTTTACCAAAATCATTTGCAACTTCAATTAAAGAAGTAAAGAAAAAAAACTTAAAAAAAACAGCCACTTATTACATTTAAAAAATTCAAACTAAATATTATGAAATAACAATTACATTTAAATGTAGTGTTAATGATTACTCATAAATGTAACTCTTATTAAATTAAACATTGAAAACAGAAATGTTCATAATGAAGTTCATTTTTAATGTATTTCAAAATAAAGAACGCAGAAAATATTTGTATTTGATTTATTAATTTCGGAGAGAACATATTAAAATTAAAGGAATAGGACGACACATTAATAGTTCTTTTTCAGGCTATATATAGAAAAGTTGTGAGATAAGGAATTGTAAGATAAGACATATGTATGTCCAAAAAAAATTTCTACATTTTGGCGCACGGAACATTGTCAAAAATATATAACGATGTAAAATATGAAACAAAAAATCACATCACTCGTATAACTCTAGGGTAAATAAATGATCTATGTAGCACTAGAATGGCAATTCTGTCCTGTCCCCTATTTCGGTTTTGCAATTTTTTTCCATTGAATATTTTAGAGTTTCAAACGTAACATGACTCATACAGTTCAAGCACTGGTGTATAGTCAAATAAGCATAAACTCTGAACCCATTCGATTTGTGTCATTTATTTTAATTCATTTTTTGAATTGTAGTGTGCACTCATTTGGTCAGAATTCATCACGGATCGCGTTTTTCAACCTATCAATATTATCTATTTGAATTCATTAATTTTTAATTAAATTAATCTTTCACTAAATTCGACACTTTTTAAATTCTCATATTTTCAAAACCACTTGATTTGATTTCTATTTGTTGAGTTCGATTCAAACAAGCCCTACGAAAAAAATTGTACTGCACTTCAGAGTCGTCAGATATATGAAAAGTAAATGTTTTATAAGGGCGTGAAACTACCGCCGTATGGATAACTGCTTCTTAACTAAAAGTAGAAGTGTGATACCATCATCATATGGACAACTGTTTCTTAACTGAAAGTCGTACCACGGAAAGCTACTTCTGCAACTGTTAATATGTACAAACTTTGGCGGTAATAGTTACAATAATTTATATCTTTTACATGCGATTTTCGTTCATTTTTGTCAGATGATTGGTTTCGGATAATACAGGTTGGCGCACCAATTGCACTACAATAAGGAGCTTAAATAACTTTATTTCAATCAATGTATTTAATTTATTTGTTTTTTTTTTTTGTATAGAAAATTCAAGTTTATTTTATATAATTAATTGGTTTTGAAAATGATAGACCGTAAACGACCTCCTCGGCTCAATTATTGGTTCAATTGAGTCAAATTCCTTGGTTTCGTTCTGTGTACCTTTTGCTTGACATGGATGACCCCATAAAAAAAGTCAGGTCAGGTAACCATTCTGGCTATGTGTACAGATGCTCCAACTTGCTGGAAACAAATGCTGTTGAAAAGGATGGCAGTTACGGCAGATGACCGTTTTTTAAAAGACAACACAATAATTGAACAAATGTTGTTTTCTATAGAGATATTTTGAAGGACGTATTACATCCTATATAGTATATAAGAAATGTCAAATATCTTTATTCAAACATTGGTCAATTTGTATTAAAGTATACATGAAATATTAGTGACATACGTTTTTTCCCCGTTTTGTTTGTTAATAATATTTGGTTTGTTTTCTTTTACTTATTAATATTTGTCCAAAAGAACTAAATAATCTAAATTTCATTGAAAACTTCTAATCTATAGTGCAGAAGCGATAATAAAAGTTTCAAAAATCTCCATTTGAGGACAAGATTTGAGCCTATCCTAAAATTTGAACACATTTGCTCTGCACTTAAATCTGGTATCAATAACCGGCATATCAATAACCATAATTGTTCGCATAGACTATCGATTTTTTTTAGTGATGGCACATCAATCGAAATGACAATTTTTCCATCGCAAATGGAAACATAAAGGAAAAGATTGGTTAGAAAAAGTGAAGTAATGTTGTGTGGCGGCATAAGTAGTGGTCATTAAATAAACTGTAAACCGAAAAAAGTTCTGTGTAATTAATATATATCGCTTCAAATGGAATCTGGAGATAAGGTACTATCTTTTTTTTTATTAGAACTGAGTAATAGATCAATGTGCAGTACCTCCAATCTTGGCGCTAGGGAAATGTGAAATAAAAGTCTTCGAATCATAAACAACTTGGTTAAGACCACACTTTTGCCGCACTCTCTATATTGACAGATATTGGTCAAATTGTTTTTCAGATTTTCTGAGTCCAAATACGCGTTCAATGTATGCATCAATAAAAAGGGGTTTTTAATGTGATTGGTGAGAATGCCAAAAATTAACTAAGGCAGGGCCAATAGAAGAAGTTTTAGACTCAAATTTACTTTGTGGACATTACTTAAATTCGATTGAAATTTGTAATAGGAAGCATTTTTTGTGTAGAAACGGATACAAAATTTCTTCAACTCCAAATTTCTCTAGTAATGGCATACGATCTTGTCCATCTTATATATATTTAGTCGGATTTGGAAGAGAAGTGGGTGTCGTTCGGAAGTTTATCAAAAAGCTTAACTAGGTATACATACATACATCGGTTTTAACTTATTGAGTTTTAGATTCTTTTTTTCTCTAAATTAGGTATTGTCTCCAAATGATACACATGTATATATATATTTTTTTTTGTTGGTTTTTTAAAGGTACTTACATATGTTCTTAAGTCTTGCTCAATCAAGAATTTCATGCATTATATATACTGGTAGCATCGAGACCGACCATAACGCGACGTTTAGTGCGCTTGACCATTGTTCTCATGATCTCATGTCCAATCTCCTATGCATCCTTCTGTCATTACATCGACGTCTGGTAAATATTTCTCAAACTTCAACTGGTAAAATTGATTAAACTCTCGTTAAAACGTTGACTGCGTCTTCGAATACAGTGCGTGTAAACTCACTGAATGCATGAAGATTACCTATATCTCATACGTGGATGCAAGGGAATTTTTTGTATGTGCAACTTCCCGGACTCTGGTTTCAAGGGCGAAATCTTCAGAACGAAAAATATAAACCAATAAACCTTTAAAAGCCGGGACATTGTACTTCGCTTGCGACGTTTCTCTTATTATTTTCCAAAATTAAAAAAATTTTGAACAAAATCGTCGATTTTTTTTAAAATAATTTTTAGCTTGTGGTGATTCACTTTTCATTTCTTAAAAATGAAAAATCGTTTAAAAAAAAATCGAGCAATTTTTCTGAAATAATTGTTTGTTGTTTATGCCGAGGTTAAAAAAGTGAGGTTAGAATAGCGAAAATATGCTGTTGCCTTGGAACGAACTAAGAGCATAACTCACAGGCGTATGTAGTTAGATATACAGTGGGAAGCAAAACTGTCCGGATGTTTCGCATGAAGAAAGTAAGTTAATGAAAATAATACAAATATAGGTATATTATCCAATATATGTATTTTTTTATTTAATTGAAAACTATTCTAAATTACGAAGCAAAAAACTTATATAAATTGCTTCAAGAAAAATAAAAAAAAATTAAAAAAACAAAAAATTTACTATTCGTACACTTTTGCACTGTACACGAAATAAACATTATCACGATATTGCTTTGTTGAAATGTAACGGTATTTGACCCGTTGGTTTTTTTGTTTGTTGCTATCTCGTTGTCAAGCTTTTATTGCTTTATTTGTGGATTATTGTTTGACCTGTGAAGTGACTGACTTGATTTTAAGTAAAAAAAATAAAAGATCTTTAAAAATGAGAAAAACACCAACTGGCATTGCAAACAATGTGATAAATTTGTTGCAAAATAATTATTCATGCCGTAAAATTGCTGAAAGGTTAAATTTAAGTAAATCTACGGTAAATGATATAAAAAAACGACGTAATGTGGCTTGCAATAGTGATAGTGGTGCCCGGCAGATTGAACGACACCGAAAAATGCTGCAAAAAGTATTGGTAAGGATGTCAGTTCTTGGACGGCCAGACGTGCATTAAATAGAATTGGTTCAGTAGCGAGTGTGAAAAAGTAGAAGCCAGCACTTTCCGATAGAAACGTGAAAAGACGCCTTAATTTCTGTAAAACCCACAAAAATTGGACAGTAGATGACTGGAAACCGGTTATTTCACCTGAATCCAATAGAAAATTTATCATGGGAGCATTTGAAAACCCACCAAAAAATTTTGACGAGCTTTGGGAGAGAATACAACATGAACGGCGAGCTCTTGACCATGATATCATCCAAAAGTTGGTGGAGAGTATGCCAAAACGTATTGAAAGCGTAATTAGAAATAAAGGTCTTTGAACGAAATATTAAATTGGGAACGTTAATTGATTTTCAACAAAAGTGCAAAAGTGTCCGAATAGTGAATTTTTTGTTTTTTAAATATTTTTATTTTTCTTCAAGCAATTTATGTGAGTTTTTTTACTTTATAATTTAGAATAATGTTCAATTAAATAAAAAAAATACATATATTTGATAATATACCTACACTTGTATTATTTTCATTACCTTACTTTCTTAATGCAAAACATCCGTACAGTTTTGCTTCCCACTGTACATTTTGCAAGCTTCCCATTGAAGCCCATACCTGACTAAACGTGAGGGAGGCATGTCATATTGCATTTAAAGTTTTGATGACTAAACGAAAAATATTGGTATAATACGAGGTGTGTTAAAAAAATAAGGTGAATTTACAATTTTGTTTTATTTATGCCTCTCACAAACAAACTAAACATGCTATATGGATAAAACTGTCAACATATCTTCGAGGCGAGTGTACCGGCATAAAAAAAATAATCGAAAATCGAATATACGTAGCCCACGAAATTTGAAAATTCACCTTACTTTTCAACACACCTCATATGTTTAACTATGCAATGAAACCGCATGTTGTATTTATTTACACATCAGTTTATTAATAAATCAACATTAATAAACTAATTTAATTGATCAAATCGCCTTTTTTTATTTTCACCCCACTAAAAATGGGGCAAGAGCGGCCAAAACTGAGTACATATTTGGACTCGACAGAAGCCAAAAAACATATTTAATTTTTATCGTTATCGAGATTGTTATGCTTTGAGTTATTATTATTATTTATTTATTTTATTTATATTTAGGAAAGTAATTTGAAACCATGCGATTTTAGAACGGTATTGTTCGAACGCCAGCGCTGGAATGAAAAGGCGCGATTTTAGGGTAAAACCAAGATCACTCTTGACCTTGCTTTTCAATATTTGTTATTGTTGACTTGAATTATATTGTCCCATTGCACTTTTTAATTACAAAAATGCGCATAAGCTCAACGAATAATTCAATAATGTTTGTTATACTTATGCTTTAATTGTTGTTAGTGATTTCATTTTGTAAACTTTTTGTGAGTCATGACTACAAGAAGAAACCAAGCGCAATAAGGTTAGGAAGGCCAAAGAAATATTCAGTTTCTTGATATTAGCTTATTGGGAGCTCCACTGTCACTGCCGCAGAGTTAAAAGAGATTCTGTTTTGGCGTAGTATTGGAAAGAAGAAACTCTTTCAATATCTTTAAGTACAATTTCGGTAGTTAACATTCATCATCCATCCTGTATATGTTGAAATAGAGTATGAGATACAGTACATTATAGTCGCAATAAAGGTAAACCCATAAATGTATATTTAGGGTGTCCGTCGAGAAGGTATACTACTTTGTTTGTTTATAATTTTTGATTAAATGTAAGAATGGTTCTTATATTGATAAATGTTTTATTTGTCGGCAATTATGTATGGAATACAATATAAGATAAATGTCCGCCTCTATTAGCCTCACAAATGCGAGCCCTTTTGAGCACATTTTTCACTATATTTTCACACATTTCACGCTGTATTTCATTAATTTCATCACGAGTATTTTATTTGAGTTGCCAAGCGTTTCTGGTTTGTTTACATAAATCTTGCTTTTCAGATATCCCCACAAAAAGAAGTCCGGGGCAGTCAAATCAGGCAACCGTGCAGGCCAATCAATATCACAATTTCTTAAAATAACTTATTGTGGAAAAAGGTCTCGCCGTAATTCCATTGTAATTCAGGCTTTATGCTATGTGGCACCGTCTTGTTAATACTATATGTTATTATCACGATATCGCTCCCCATTGTCAGTTACCGTTACGCTGTTTTCAGTTTTAAAGAAGTAAGGTCCAATAATTCCTCCCGACCAAATTGCACACCAGACTGTCACTTTTAATGAATGCAAAGGTGACTGATGAATAATTTGAGGGTTTTCCATTGCTCAAAACAGACTATTCTGTTTATTCACATATCCATTCAAATGAAAATGTGCCTCGTCACTCATTATGATTTTTTCATGAAAATCGGGGTTGTCATGGGCGAACTGTAACATCCATCTTGTAATATGGTCTTGTAGAAGAAGCTCTTGTGCCAACTGAATCTTAAATGGAAACAAATGCAAGTCTTTGTGCAAAATTGTGTTCTTTGAAGACCAAGCTCCTGAGCACGGCGTCGAATTGAGGTTGATGGATTGTTTCGAATACTTTCTTGAGCAGCAGTAATGTTTTCAGTCGATCTTGCAGTACGTTGTGGTCCATGCTTGTCTCTATCAGCTACAGACCTTCTTTCTTCGAAATCATTCATGCGTCTTGTTGGCACGTTGTTTCTCCCAAAAATTTCACGTAACATTCTCATCGTCACAGTACTCGATGATTGATTTTGATAAAATGTTTTAACGATTAAAACACGTTGATTTATCGAATATTTTTCCATAATAAATTTGCCTCGTCTCTATTTCACTACTGCCAAATATGAACTGTCAAAACATATTTGGTCGGCAAAATAAAGTAGTTTACCTTCTCGACGGACCCCATGCTTTTGTTCAGTTCTTTTAAACATATAATTTTTTATATAGCAGAATTTAAAAATTTTTTAGCATTTGACTGTCTTTTTCTTGTGCAGTGTTTTGAGAATAGCCTAAATTTAAAAATTCAATATATAAAATTCGTGCTGCTCAATACTCTTTCCCACATTTCCTTATTTCCACACTGATTTTTCTTCAGAGGCTTTTAAGAACTCTTTTACTATATGTTGACGGTTGCACATGTCATCTGTCTTTATTTTAAATAAACATTATTTGGTTTTATATTCTTATTTTTTTAAGGTACGAAGTTATGAATAAGTAATATAACTCATAATAAACTTCCTGACGATGTATAGTTCAATATGGGCATTGATTGATTAAGAAATGAATTGAAATTGAAAATTGAATGTTTGACTACAGAAAAACGGGGATTAAAATACGGAAAAAATATTATCAACTCTCCAAATATTTCACTTTAGACGAGTTACATTTATGTTATCTCGTTAAATTAAGTCTTTAGTTATTAGTAATATTTGTTTTCTATTTGTTGTTGTTTTGTACATTTGTTGAACGGGAACAACGTCGATTCAATTTATTTTCAATATCGAGAGTGTTAATAATTATCCAATGGGTGCCAACTATTGTCGAAGCTTATGTTCATATTTGAGGGTGGCGTGGTGCTCTCAATCATCACTCGATTACAATGATATGAAAGTTTTACCCCTTGGGAATGTCTCTAGAAAGTCATAATCAAGATACGAGAGTGACGCACAACTTATACCAGTAAATGTAATTTTCATATAAAATACAAACAGCTGTAACGTAACATGCGAATTTGGAAGCAATTGTCTGTTATTAGTATTATGCATGGCATGGCAATGGCATTATATCACACCTATTTGAAGAGGAAAAACCAATCTTTTATTAAACATTCAATATAAATTTATATATATTTATTTTCTTAAAAATTACAATTAAAATACAATACAGTTTTTATAGTTCTTCTATTCTTCTTTTTCAAATTAAAACACTTCATAAACAACTAAATGAAATGACAACGTTATGCCTTTTAAGGATTAACAACTAAAACTAATGTTTGCTTAAAGTTAAAGCTTAACATTAAGCAGCAGTAGAAAATTATATTCATTTTGTGTAAATAAAAATAATTGAATTTACATATGTGTATTTGCATAAAACAAATAGAGTTGTTCAAAGTTGAAAGTTATTTCATAAGACTAACTAAACTGATGTTAATTATTTATTATAGCATTACTAACTAAACTAAATGATTAACAATTAACAACGAAGTAATAAAAACAATTAAAATTAGAATAGAAAATTGATAAAAAAATACAGTATAGTGTTCTATTTTTTTAATTAATTAATTAATTAATTACATTTGTTAATATTTTATCAGCACATTGAAATACCACTAAAAACGTTGTATACGTGTTTTATACAATTTTAAATTTTTTTTTTAATGTTTTTGTTAAAAAATAACGCAGTTTATGACTAGTTACTTTATTTCTTTTTTCCTCAATTTTAAGTTGAATTTTTCGTCGATTTTGGTTGTTATTTTTTTTAATCTTTAAAAGATTTTGCTTGATTTTGACATACACACATATAAAACTGCTTTGAAATGTTTAACACTTATAACATGTAGTAACATCAATTTAACATTTTGTTTAATATTTTCGCCATTTTTTGTTTTTTTTTTTTTTTTTTGTTAACAATATTTTTACAAAAACTGAATTTCAAAAATATATAGTATGTATTTGTAAGAGATTGTTTGAAATCATAATAAAATTCAATATTCAACAAGAATCCATGATTTTTGTGCAATGGTTATGGTGTTCTTGATTTACTTTGTTTGTTGTGAAAATGATTTATAAAATATTTGGCAATTTGTTGATATCATAATTATAGCGAAAATGGTATTGGATTTGCATAAAATTTGCCAATTTAAAATATAACACATACATATCTCTGTGTGTTGGTGTGTGTAAAGTAGTTCCACTACGATTCTTTCACAATTAAACTATATCCGTTACAATAATCATTTCAATACATTTAAAAAAATATATTATGTATATATGTAACTAAATTACTCATCGTATTTATGCGAAATACTAATTATGTATAACAGGTACAATAAAAAATATATTAATTAAAAATTACAATAGTTCAGACATATATGTATACAAAATCTTATAAATAAATTTGAATTTTATTACAATTTCAGTTTTGTTATTACTAATAAGATAATATATGTATGTGTTTTATTTTTTGCTCTTGAAAATATCTTTTAAAGATTATCTTTTGAGTGAAATAGTAATGTACTTTGTGTAACAGTCTCCTTTACACAATTTATCTTTTCTAGTACTAAAATAATTACAAAACATCAATGAATCATATCAAAATACATGCATTGTGGCGGTAGTTTGTTTTGAATTCTTTCTCAACTAAAATTCTTGTGATAGTTTTCACAAACAGTTGTGTTTTGAGCTGGTTTTAAATTTTGGATAAATTGTGGATATATTGCAATCGAACTGTTTCTGTAGAATCGAAAATTTCGCAATTTGTATTATAGAATAAATAAACATTTTCTAGTGGAGTTCTATAATCGTGGGAAAGATTCAGCTAAGTATGCTGACGATGGTGCTTTGGCAAATAACAAAATATATATTCGTCCACTCAGCCATCGATATAGTAATTAGTTCACAGGTTTTTGAATGAAACACAATTATTCCATGTTAACAGAAAAATTTTAAATAATGAACAAAAATTTGAGTTAAAAATTGTTACATACAATTTCGCATTATTGTTTCATTCCAAATGTAAAGTTAGATATATGTTCTGTTAATGCAATAAATCCGTTTGTTAACCGCTTATAATTCAGAAGCTATACAAGAAAGACGCCTATATGGATCACACAGAAAGCCGGACATTAAAATATTTCGTTACTAATTTTTGAAAATCTTAGAAATTCGGTAGCTATAATGTGAAGGTTTGGCCAAGTATATAGTATTGGAATACTTGAGGTGGCTAATTTAGTTGTTAAATAATAATAACCACATTGTCGTGGATATATGAATAATTTTTCGATATTAGAAAGTTTCTAACAATCGTAGAAATATCAAATTAATTTTTTATTGCCTTTGGAGATTCAATGAGATAGTGGAGATAACAAAGAATCTGTAATTTGAAGTACACAGCTGTAATCTAAATCGTCATTGTGTTATTCTTCCGAGCAATTGTACCAGGAGTTGAATATATGTAATCTAGACAACGTCTGAATTAATAAAGATAGCATTAAGCATTTTAGTGGCCAAGTATATGAATATTGGAACTTGCAAATTATCTAATAAAAAATGTTGGAAAATTCCACATAATTAATTTTGCTGGCGATATATTCTTGGGACCGTTGTGACAATCTGAGTGGCGCAATATATGTGTAATTGCTACAGTTAGGGGTCTGAAGTTTTGCATGAAAATGTCCTATAGTCATAATTAGATTAAAAGTCGGTTCAGTGGGAAAAAAAAACTTATCCATATAAGAACTAATCATTCTTCTGGAAATTGAATATTTTGCAGTATTATTGTTTTAGAATTTTCATTATCAATATACTGTTTAAATTGGTCGACTCAGGAATGTCGAACTACTGGAGTTTGAGGTTGGACATTTGCATGAAAATGCATAACAGCTTGAAGATTTATTCATTATTTAAAATTAAAATGTATTTTAAATTTTTTTTTCAATTCGGGAAGGAATCATCCCTCCCATTCATACACCTTTTAAAGGACGATTTTGTTGGGAAAGCTAAAAAATTTGATTTCGAATGAAAAACGAATTTAGTCGATATATTTTTTCTGAAGACGAACCAGTATATCACCCAAGACTCCGAAGACCTCAACCATTCGGTGGCATATAAGCGTTGGCCTGGGCGAATATTACACAGCGTTTTAGTACTTTTTCCATCAGATTTGCAATGAATTTAATTTCAAATAATTTTTCCGCCCCAACAGAAAGCGTAAATATGTTAAACAAACAAATTCTCCTGCATCCCATGGATCACTAAAGGAGAGCTATAATTTAACGACGGCATCCATCAGTTTGAGAAACATTTGCTAGACATGTCGATCATATAATGGTTAGTAGGCGGTTGCCGTAATTAGAAACCATGACCACATGCACGAGAGGCCGGTCAAGTCGTTATTTTATAAAAAATAAAAATTTTGCAATAATTTGTGAAACGATAGACTACAAGTAATGTAGTTATGTACACAGTATTAAGTGCACTACTCGTTGGTTATGGAACAGTTATAATATCTCAAAGCAGTGATGTAATAACTATTTTTGATGTAAAAATGAATATTCTTCAGATATTGAAATTAAAACATTATTAGTTTTCATTGAAATCTATTAGAAAAAATAAATTATCATATAGAAACTATGATATTAACATATTTCCTACCGGTTTTAGAACATATTTATTTCTTTTTTGAATATACAATATTGCTAAATTTTGTAACAAAACAAAGAGAGAAATTTCAGAAATTACTCAAATCAATTTTTGGAAAGAGTTTCTCATAATTATAGGACATAAATAGGTTATTAATTTCAATTGCATTTGTAAATTTTGATGCATTTTACTGCAATAGAACACGCTATTGTTATGATGCTCAATTCTAAAATCGTCTTTTCTTATTCCGATAAGATTATGAGATCATTCTCGACACGAAAATCTTCCATTTCGAAAATGTTCAATTTTCACTTATTGTTTTTCCGCGAGTTTTCTCATTCTAATTTTTTTTTTACAAAAAATAGGGATACTGAACAAACAAGATTTTTGCATTTTTCTTCTTACAATTTGGACGTTATGAACCTTGTTCAAATTGGAATACGCAAAAATGTATTAAAATATCGTTAGTTTTAATTGTAACACAAACTATAAAATCGCTAGCGGCGTTTTGTTGTCGATGTGATAACCGCTACGAATTATAAAACATTTTCGGTATATTTCGATTTTGATATCGAAACTAAATTAAATATTCTTATTGTATTTAAAGAAGCTGCATCAAAATTTTCATTGAATAATGGTGGAACATTTGAGTCTGAAGAATTATAATTTTCGTATCAATAATGTGAATTATTTTCTACAATAAATAACTAACAGTTGGCACCACTTCCCTTTAATAACGACATGGTTTGGTTTATTGGGAAGATGTGTTGTCCATAATTTGTTCTAATTGCAATTGCGTTGAGTCCACCAGCTCAAATTGAATGCTAAACATGTATGTATTTGATATGATCTTTTAAAGTCTACTCATATTTTTAGCACAGTTTATAAGAAGCTTGATTTTTTTCCTGTTGGATTTGTTTTTTTTTTGTTGCTTTCACCTTTAGATTCTAGCTATAAAACCATTATATGATTATACTCTTGTTTTGTTTTAGTTGTTTTCACAGTAGTCTGAGGTAGAGTTGTTTCATATACATGCATAATATGCACCTATGTCGAACATAGATACTATGTATGTAATAGTATGTTTTGTGTGTGTGTGTGTTTTTTTTTTTTTTTTTTTGGGTTTCAAGCAGTTCCTCAGGTTCCTCCAAAGTTTCATGTATTACACGGTTGTTTTGCAGTGAACTTTGTTGGACGTTTATGTTCCCTACGAAAAGTGCCAATTTGATGGGGGGACGTCATAGGACACCATATTTACCAACCATTGGCATTCGTAATAGCTTCCAATTTAGCCTTTGCCATAGCTGCCACCGCCGCGGTGCCGTTTATAACCGGCGGATGTTGTTGCTTACCAGCAGCAACTGCGGCCGCCGCCGCAGCAGCAGCCAAGAGCGAAGCTGAAGAATTGGGCATAAAGTTGACATTAATGTTGATGGGATGTACGACTGGCATGCTGGTGAAATTCTTCTCCAGGAGGTCAATACCATTAAGGAATGGTATCAGCACATTGTAGTCTACATTCAGAGGTACGTAATAGGTTCCCTGGCTGTGTAACGCAAAGATGGGCACAGCGAAACTACGTGTTGGCAGTGGGGCGGTAGTACTGGTGGGAGCACTCAAGTGTGTTTTGCTGCTATGTACTAAAGAACCAGACGACGTGGTTTCGGTCTTAATATCACTAAATGGAGCAAATGGCTTCTCTTCCCGCACTGCTGGTGTAGGGAGGCCGGTGTTGTTAGATCTTGAGGAGGGCGTTACTCTTACGTTCGTCTCATCTAAGGCATTTTCGTTGTGGCCACTAGCTGCTGCCGCTGCTGCCTCAGCTAGTTTACGTTTTTTCGCCATGATTGGCGCAATTTCGGGCTCAGTTCCATCTTTCGAGTGGTCGGAATGAGCGTGGGGGTTTTCACTTTGCAGCATTGGTGGGGCAGGGCAATGTTCGCTAGAGGTTTCTTCGTCGTGCAGTTCGTGATTGAAACGCTCCTTAATATGATTTTTGTACTTGTAGTTGTTGTTGTGCTCTATATCATGGGAAGATTCTGAGAAATTGCGTAGACGCCCCTGCAACAAACTCTCCTGATGGTGATGATGATGGCTCATGTGGGCATGGTGATGGTGGGCAAGCAAAGTATCTCTCGGTGGGGGCGAATGCATGTTAGAGGTGTCCGTATGTAATATAGGTTCTCGCGACGAATCAAAATCGTGGTTACTAGAATCCGTATGATGATGCAGGGACGCTGGAGCGGTGGACGTTATAACCGGGGCCTGGTGAGGCTGTTGCTGAGCAGATGTGCTACTGCCGCCGGTAA